>PVLD010008005.1:0-87234 GCA_004027595.1 Dinomys branickii
GGAATATTATTCAGCTATAAAGAAAGACAGTTTTGGGGACTTTGTAGGCAAGTGGTCAAAACTGGAGTCCATACTCATAAGTGAAATAAATCAGCGATACATGTGCAGGCAACGCATTGTATCACTGGTGTAAGAACCCGAGCGTGGGAATATAAACTAAGAGTCATGAAGGAAATCTGTTCTAAAACAAAGAACAGATCGGACAAGGGAAAGAAGAAAAGAAAGAGGCAAAAACGTATGTATATATATATATGAATATACATATAAGCAGGAGGGCTAACATGGTTCTACTATTGTATTATATCACTTAATGCTAAGGAATAATCGAGGACGGGTTATTTGATCAATCTTGTATGTCTGTATGTGTTATCCTGAACACACACTACGAAGATATCAATATGCAAAGCAGCAACTCTTGGTGGTTTTTTGTTGTTGTTGTTGTTTGCCTGTTTTGTTTTTTCTCTTTGGATTTTTGGTTTTTGTATTTTTTTCTGTTGTTGAGAAGATTGTCTGACTAAATTTGCATGTCTGTATATGGGTTCATATATTTACACTTCGAAGATATCAATGGATAAATCAATAACCACTGTTGAGACCATGTCACCTTGTCTGTAGATTAGTTGTGACTGTACTATTTTTTATGCTAATTGGTGTCTGTTTGTTCATATGTTTTTGTACTTTTATTTTTTTAAAATAAAAAAAGAGAGAGAGAGAAATGCTCCACACAGCTAGAGAAGAAACAGATAAAAAAAATAGATAAACATAGGCAACAGATGGAAACATTACATGTGCAATTTAGGAATGAATTAGAACACATGAAATAGACTCAAAGAGATTTCCAGGAAATCAAAACTTCCACTGAAAGCTTGCAAAACCGCTTGAATGAAGCCGAAGATACAATTTCAGATCTTGAAGACAGCATGGCAGCTCACAATCGCGAAAGGAAGGATCTCTTAAAATCATCAAGGATCCAGGAAAAATCAATCCAACAGCTGCAAGATGAGACAAAGGGAAATAATGTCTGAGTAATAGGAGTCAATGAAACAGCAGGAGGCAATATAGGCAATATAATTGCAAAACTTTTACAATTAGAGAGGAGACAAAGGGTTGAAGGGAGAGGAATGGATTAGATACAAACATTTATGCACAGGTAAAAAGGTAAAAAATAACATAAAAAATAAGAAACTTACTCAGAAACAAACTCGGAAAACAATACCATTCATTATAACAACACAAAATTAAATATTTAGGAAATAACCTAACTAAGGGGAAAGACCTCTACAATGAAAACATGATTTCTCTGGTGTGGGAAACCAAAAGTGTAACTAAGGACCAAAATATGTAATAGGTACTGGGAAATGGGAAGGAAAATGTTCAGATGAGAAAGGGAATGAGGGAAAGGGAGAGAAAAGAAGGGGCAAGAAAAAAGAATAGAAGGAAAAAAGGAAACAACGCTTTTGTAAATAAGGAAGGGAAGGGGAGCTGAAGGGAGGGGAGAGGAATGTGGAAAACAAGAAGGAGATATACCATATACAAACTCTCTATGATGAATGTTATCACTATGTGTATCTAAAATCAGCCAGGCATGGTGGCACATGCCTGTAATCCCAGCACTTGGGAATCTGAGCAGGAGGAACATTGTGAGTTGAAGACCAGCCTGGGCTGCAAAGTGAGTCCAAGGCCAGCCCCAACTACATAGCAAGACCCTGTCTATAAAAGACAAACAAATAAATAAATAAATGTACCAGTAAGATAAATAAAATTTTAAAACTCACCTAGATATCCATTTGAACTGAAGCCCTCTGTCAGTACTGCACCCCCAAAACTCTTGGTCCCAGAGAAACTGCCTTCTGGGATAGATAGAGGAAATAAATCTACCTTCATCTGTAAAAAATGGCCATACTTCCAAAACTGATCTCCACATGTAAAGCAATCCCTATCAGAAAACAACAGCGTTCTTCACAGAACTGGGAAAAAAATCCTAAAACTCATACAGAACCAAAACAGATCCAGAATAGTAAAAGCAATCCTGGGTAATAAAAGCAAAGTAGAAGCTATCACAATCCCAGACATGAAGTTATATTACAAAACATCAATAAAAGTAGCATGGTACTGGCACAAAAAAACGACATACAGATCAACAGAACAAAATAGAGGAAGCAAAAATAACCCAAGGAACATTCAGCTATCTGATGTTTGACAAAGGGACCAAATGCGTGCACTGAAGGAGAAATAGCCTCTTTAACAAAAGGTTCTGGGAAAACTGGCTATCCACGTGCAAAGGATTAAATTTAAGCCCATATCACCATCTACTAAACTAAAATCAAGATGGATCAAAGATCTGCATGTTAAAATACAAACAATCTCCTGGAAGAGAAAATAAGTACAAGTCTTCAAGACATAGCCATAAGGCAGGGAATTTCTGAACAGAACCACAAAAGAACAATAGTACCAAAAATCAACAAATGGGATCACATCAAATCAAAACCTGTCTGCACAGTAAACAACCAACAGAATGACAAACAACCTACAGAATGGGAAAAATTTTTGCCAACTCTTCCTTAGACAGAAGACTAATATCTAGAATATATAATAACTCAAATATATTAGATCCCCATAATTAAAAGATCCAATCAATAAGTGGGCAACTGAAATGAATAGACACTTCACAGCAGAATTACCAGTACGTACCTGAAGAAATGTTCAACAATGCTGACTGTCTTGGTTACTTTTATCTTGTTGCTGAGACAAAATACCCAACGCCCTAAATGCAGGAAGGAAAGGTTTATTTAGCTTACACTTTGTGGAGGTTTCAGTCCATACTTGGCTGGTTCTGAGGCAGAGTGGCACATGGCAGAAGGCAAACTTCACGGCAGCAGAGCACAGCAAAAACAACCAAAGCAAAAGGGAGGAATGGCTGCAAGCAGCCTCTTTCTCTCGTTTACCTTGTGAACAGCCTGCCCCCACCCAGGGGGCGTGTAGCTCTCCATGCCCTCCTCTTCCACAGGCTCAGGATATATACAAAGTAAGCACCTTGGCTTCCTGCTGAATCACATAGTTAACCTTTTAAACTTCCCAAATTAACACAATAAACAACATCCCAGAAGGGTAAGGGCATGCCATTTTCACCCCAAGATCTACAACTGCTGAGTTACTCAGCTAAACCTCCAGACTCCCCAAGTTGACACAATTATCAACCGTAACACTGACCATTAGAGATATACAAATTAAAGCCACACTGAGATTCCATCTTACTCTTGAAAAATGTCTGTCATTAAGAAATCAAATAATAACCAGTGCTGATGAGGCTGTGAGGGGAAAGGAATCCTCTTACATTTTAGTAAACACTAGTTAAGTAGTACAACCGCCATGGAAATCAATATGGGAAGTCCTCAAAAAACTAAAATTATGCATTCCATTTTACCCAGATAGTCCTGTCCTAGGTATCTTCCCAAATAAGTTAAAGACATAATATTCAGCAGGTAAATGAATAAAGAAACTGTGGTATTTATACATAGTGGAGTACTACTCTTCCATAAAGATAAGTGAGTCATTTGAAAGAAAACAGATACACTTAGTGACCATAATGTTAAATGAAATACATTAGACACACAAGCTTAAATGTCACATGTTTTTCTTACATAGACAAACATGAAGTATATATAATGAGAAAAATACAAGATCGTTATAAGGAAGCAGGAAGAGTTTTTTCGAATAGAAAGGGGATTGGCAGATGAAGTAGGAAAAAAGGAAGGTTAAGAGGATGAAAAAAAATCAAGATCTGTTATGTACATGGACCAACTCTCCACAGTGAATGCTGCAGGAATATAAAGCAAACATGTACTAGTAAAAAAAAAAAACTGAATAAAGTTTCACATACTTTTGAAAATATGACAACAATCTCACCAATTCCTCTATAGTGGCAGGAGTGTATTAGCAACATAAGTAAAATAATCATAATCCTTCCAAAAAACAGTAGAATGAAGAAAAGAAACATTACACATATTGAAATAACCTGAAAATCAAAGTCACATCATTAAAGAGATAGCCAATGAAAAACACTAATGAACAACCTAGGCCTGACTAAAGAGTCAATCATTGACTGAGGAATGATCATAGGGTAATAAAAATAAATTTTGGAAAGATGACTTTTCAAAGCACTTTGAAGGCAATAGATGCGAAGGACAAAGGTCATTCAACAGAGAAATTATCTCAGAAGTTCCAAACACAGAACAAAAATATAAAGATATAACACAAGAAAATTTCCTGATACAAAGCTAATGCCATGTGTTAGAAAATTCCACTATATAATTATCAACAAAGCATCATTTTCTCACATTGTTGAAATGCAAAGACTGGAAAAAATTATTTAGGTGTCTAGCACCTTCAAAAAAAAATTCAGAATCACCTCTTGGGCAATAAATACCAGACCTTCAAAGGTTAATGATCAAACAGTCTCAATGGTCAAACAGTCTCAGTTCATTTTGGAGAACAGAGATCTCAGAACCCTTCATGGAATAGCTAACCAATGATGAATCCAGCAAATCACGCATGAATAGCAAAACTGGGACAGAGGATCAGTGCAAAATTTAATATTCAGACAGTAGAACAATGGGAGAGAAATTGCGACACCAAATTTTTATACCCAGCCAACTCAATGTGAAGTCAACCCACAGAAATCTGCAAACAAGCAAGAACTCAAGAGAGCAACTTCTATGAGTCCATTTAAAAATAATAATAAAACAACCAAGGAAATTGAGAAAACCAAAAATGAGTCATAATTTTAAACAATAATTCAGGAAAGTAGAGCAGTGGAGAAAGGGCAGGTAGAAAAATTGCAAATTCATTTAATTATAGATGTGAAACTAAACCATGGTAATTAAAGAATTATAGAATTATAGATGCTGAATATGAATGCTTTATATTCTGACTTTTTAGAAATGATACCCAAAACTCAGAAGATGAAAGGAGTGTGAAATGAGGTGAGAGGAAGATTACAAAGTTTTAATTTCCTTATCCTTTATAGCAGAGTCAATCAATATGTCTAAAATTAATGGATTTTTTTTAAAACTCTCTCTTAATTTTTTATAATCTTTTTTGTAACCTTAGGGAGAACTCTTAGGATCTAATATATCTGTAGCAAAAACACATTATTGGACTTCCATAATTTCTTTGGTTTCATTTTGGTTTCTTTTTCTTCTGTTAAATTCATGAAAAATTCAATTTAATGCTATTTATTTTCTAAAAATATGTAGTAAGAATCAATTTTTACAAAATGATTCTGCATTTTTTATTCTATTTATATACCTAAAAGGCTATCTGGAATAATTTTCCCTTGAAATTACTAGACAACTTCTGGACAGTATTTGGAACAAGTTTTCTCTTTGTTTTTTGTTTCTATACTTCACATGCAGGATATATTACTTACATAAAAATAATAAAGTAAATTAGTTTGAAGAATACAAATAGCAGATTGCAAAACTTCATCACAAAATCTTCCCATCTTTTATTCATTCCACTTTGCAGCTACACCAAGGGGTAAAATTTATTTCCCTGTCTCTTAATTCTGAACTGGCTTATGACTTGTGCCTCTGTAGGGTGGCGTAATTAATACAGGATGTCTGAACCTAGGTTCCTAAAAGCCTTGCAGCTTCTTCTCTTGCCTTCTTGGAGTACTCTCCTGAGACTACCACAGGAAGCAGCAGAGACCAGCTGACCAGAGGAGAGAAGGCCACCTGGAGCAGAGATAAACTACTCAAAGCCATAGACCGGCCAGCTGACAACCAGCATCAAACACCACACATTTTAGGACCCCTGACCTCCAGAGAGCTTCCAGAGGCCTGCAGCCACCGAGCGGCCCCAGATGAGGTTAGAAATTAAGTTGTCCACTGAACCCAACACAAATCGTTGGCACCACTGACTTGCGAGCAAATAATAAACAGCTGGTGTTTGAAGCTGTTAAAAGTTGGGGTGTTTTTTATGCAGTGACAGATAACTGACACATTAAGATAGCTCAGTGTGTCAACCCATAATCAGATTTTTGTCAGCATCAAAGACCGAGCACACAGATTTGTCAACTTCTCCTCTGCAAGTTGAATTGACATTAGAGAAATACAAAAAGAGTAAAGTCATAAGAACAAATTGAAATGGCCGAGACCGCTTTGCATGTTTGTGCCTGAACTAATCCTCCGCAAGGGTAAGGAGGATGCAATGACAGTCTCATTCACCATGATGCATCCCCCATCTGGAAGGAAATCACCACCAGCAGATGCAAAGTATACAAACTACTAGGAAAAGTCCATCTTTCAAATCAGTCACTTCAATGGACCAATATTTATGAAAAAAAAAAATGTTCCTGAAAATCTTTTTCTTTTTTTTTAAACTCTAAATCTTTATATTTCGGAAACAAGATTTGTCAGTGAATGGGAGAGTGTCTCCTACGGAGAATACTTTTGGGGATTAAATCCAAAGACAACTATGGTCAGACTTAAAAGCTTTGACAAGTCAAGGTTGAAAATCCCACACTGCACCTGTTGTCAGCCCATTGTTTTGCCGCCTGGTGGCCTCTGGGAGGGAATATTCCACCACTTCATGCAATTCATGGCAAATGGTGTGTCCACTGCATGGGGATTGCCCAGGGTCACCTACAAGTTCTTGAGATCCAAAAGTCCGAACACACTTCTTCAACCACCCATGAAGACTGTCATCCAGGGCTCCATAATAACGCATATCTCCAAGGACAACAAAATCCCACCGATTTAGCTCCAGATTTAGAATGTTTTTTGGTTAAAATGGGGAAAGGACTGAGGTGATTCACAGTTTAGTGCAACATCCATTCCTGCAACAGGGTCTACATCACTGGCCAAGATCCTCGACACCCTACTCATCTGAGCAGCAATTGCTGTAGCTCCACATCCACTCTCAAGATCTAACACAGATTTTTCCCTGACAACATCTGGATTAACCTAGATCGGATCTGGCCTCCTGGCCAGCAGATCACCCAGTAAGGACTGCCATGGGGCCACAGGTAACTCTCTCCTATGAGAATTTGCATCTGGGGATCAGAAGCCATAACCAGATTTCAGGGGCGAGGCTGCCACTGCTAGTGATCTTGGTGTCCTCCTCCTGGAAGGCTTTCTTTTCAGGGTCCCAAAAGTTTCCCATTCCTCTCCAGGGACAGTGGCCCCAGTGAAATGAGAAGGTGCCACTTGTTACAGCCTACAGGAAACCCCAATGTTTCCAACGTAGGCTTAAAGCCATCTGTCCTTTCCCAAAGCACAAGCCTGTAGGAAGCTCTGAGAGTAAGGCTGCTCCTAGCTGGTGAAAAAACATGGGTCTGTCTCTCACTTGATCCCCACCAGAATCTCTGGATCTCTTGGCCCACAGCACCACACTCAAGGAAGGTAAAAAAAAAAAACAACAACCTTTTCTGAGCAATATCCAAACCATAGAACCAAATATCAAATCCATTCTATGTATGAGAAATGGAAAAAGAAAACACTGAAGAAAGGAGACAGATAAGGAATGCTCATAGAAGTTCCAACTAGCAGTGTATTCATTCCTTCAGCCACAAATACTTATTAAGTAGCTGCATGTTCCAGACATTCTACATGCACCAAAAACAAGAGAAAGCCCTGAAAGGAAGATATGCTGCAAACAGGATGAGATTTGACATTGGCTGACATGTAGGAAAAAAGTCCTCGGTTACTTTGGAGAGTGCAATTTTAGTAAAGAGCTCCCCATGGATGTAGAAAGTAACATTCATAGAGGAGTAGTGGAGCTAAAATGAATACAGAGGTTACAAGACCACTTACTTAGCAATTTGAGTGATAGGAAGTAAAAACTATGACAGCAGCAACAGGGATCAGCTGAGCTAAGTAAAGGCTTTATAAAAGTAACAGATACGATTTCTCTTATGAGAAACTCAAATTAGAAACAAAGAGCAAAATGAAAGTTAGCCAATACAAAGTAGGGAGACAGATGTTTCTCAGTGGGGGAGGGGATCAGGAGATAGAGGAACACGGAAAGAATGAGAGGGAAAGGGGATACCAAGTCCACACAAAGAATATGAACATTATATGCTGAAAACACGTACTGTTCTAATAAAAGTTAATTAGAAGGACAGAGAACTTAAATATGAGAAAGACAATAAAAAACCAACAACTTTGATATCCTGAAATGAAATAGAAAATGGGTTCATTCCATCAGTTGGTACAGATACCTCAGGAAAAAATAGTGAATTATCTTCATAAGATCACTCCATGTTATCAAACCAGAAAATCTAAAACCTAGGACGATTCTAGAATGGCTTTCAAATTTCCTCACCCAAGCAGATGGGAAATTTAACAAGACTGTCACTGCCTATGTATTGTACAAGCAGAGGTACTACTTACCCTACAATCCTGGAGGAGAGACAACAGCCAGAATATTTCACAATGCTCTGCACCTCCTAGTACGCATGCCCTCACCTAATAAACTCTGCTTGAGTAAGGGCTAAAACCCACTAGCTTGCTGCTTAAGAATAAAGCAACTTGGGAAGGCTCAGTGAGCTGTCTGAGAGACCAGAATCCCTGGCTGTGCCCTCTTGTGCCATCGTGGGAAGATTCATAGGACCCAGGTAGACTCAGTGAGCTGACTGGGAGCCTAGGAACCCTTGCTCTGTCCTTTGCCACCATCGTGGGAAAGACCCTGGGTTCCAGGAAGCCTCAGTTTGCTTTCTGGGAGCCCAAAGCCTAGCATTCTGCCTCCTGACACCATCACAGAAATAACCCTGAGTCCCTGGAAACCTAGCGACATTTGAAAATGACAAAAAGAAGGAGTAAAATGCAATCTCAACCAAATACCCCACCTAGAACAAGTCCAGGAAACATCAACATGAAAGTCACACACCTGAAATTTCTAAAATGATAGCAACTGACATAAAGAACCAACTACATCAGGCTATAGAGGAAATTAGATCAGGGATAATCACTCAGGTTAAAAAAAAGAAAGAAAAACCATAATGAAAGAATTGCTCAGCATATCAAAAGAAGACATACATTAAAAAATAGAGGAGCACCGAAAAATGATGGAAGCCTTGAATGAACAGTATAGGAAAGAATTAGAATGCAAGAAACAGATTCAAAGAGATATTCAGGAAATTTAGAATTCCACTGAAAGCTGGCAAAACTGCTTGAACGAAATGGAAGATAGATTTTCAGACCTTGCAGACAGCCTTGCAGTGATTTTGAAAGGAAAGATATCTAAAAATAACAAGGGAACAGCAACTAACAATTCAACAGCAGCAAGATGAGGCAAAGAAAAACAATATAAGTCTGATAGGTGTCAATAAAAGAACAGGAGGCAACATGAATGACATAAAAAGACTATTTGCAGAAGTGATAGAAGAAAATTTCCCATGAATGGGAGAAGGATCTGACATACAAGTGAGGGATATAGAACTACAATTAGCCATAAGCAAAATAAATCTACATCCAGACACGTAATAATCAAGATTCCAGACATTCAACAAAAGAACAGAATATTAAAAGCTGTTACAGAAAACAAAGAGGTCACTTATGAAGGAAAAACCATCAGAATCATGGCAGACTTCTCACCACAAATCAAGTCAAGAAGGTCTTGGAGTGAAGTATTTCATATCCTGAAAGAAAACAACTTCCAACCCAGATTGCTGTACCCTGCAAAGCTATCTTTCAATATTGTTAGAGAAATAACATACTTCCATGACAAAGATCAACTGAAGAAATTCATGACCACCAAACCAATCCTACTGAAAAATATTTTATAAAGAGACAAAAAATGACCACGATTTCAAAACTAACAGTAGAAAAGAACCACAGTGCAAGGTAAGCAATTAAACAGAGGGGGAAAGTACAGAATCAAGAGTGGGAAAATAACATGACAGAGATAAGTCAATACATATTAGTAATAACCATTAATATAAATGACCTCAATTCACCAATCAAAAGAAAAAGACTAGCAGAGTGGATCAAGAAACAAAATCCAACAACATGCTGTATACAAGAAATGCATTTAACTCAAAAGGAAATTCATAGACTGAAAGTCAAAGAGTGGAAAACAATACTCTATGTGACAGGAAGCCAGAAAAAAAGGAAGAGTATCTATTCTGTTTGCAGACAAGGTGAACTTCAAATGAACAATGATCAAAAGAGACAAAGAAGGCCACTATGTTCTTGTTAGGGGAAAACTGCAAGAGGAAGAGATAACAATCATAAATATATAAGCACCAAAAGTAGAAGCACCCAACTATATAAGGCAATTTTAACAGACATGAAAAATCAAATAAGCAATAAAAAACTTGTAACGGGATTTTAACATCCCATTGTCACAAAGAGATTGATCAACTAGACAAAAAAAACTGGCAAAGAAATAACAGAACTAAACCAAATATGTGAACAAATAGACTTAGTACACCTCTCCAGAGTAGTCCACCCAACAACATTAGAATACACATTCTTCTCAACTACGGATGGGACATTTTCTAAAATAAACCACATAACTGCACATAGAACATGCTTAAATAAATGCAAAAACATTGAAATTATCCCATGAATATTATTGGCCCATACTGCAATGAAACTGGAAATTAATGATAAAAGAAATCATAAAAATTACATAAACACAGGGAGATTAAATAACAACCTCCTGAACAACCAGTGGGTTATAGAAGAAATTAAAGAAGAAACTAAAATATATTTACAATCAAACAAAAATGCAGATACTAATGGAACCTGTGGAACACCATGAAAGCATCCTCAGAGGGAAATTTACAGTAGTGGATTCTCACATCAGGAAAATAGAATAAACACAATAAACAACCTTATGCTACACCTCAAACTTCTAAAAAAAGAACAAGTCAAGCCCAAAGCTCAAACAAGTGAGGAAATTATAAAGCTCAGGGCAGAAAATAATGCAATGGAGACTAAAAAAGCAATAAAAAGAATTAATGAATCAAAGAGCTACTTCTTTTAAAAAGTAAATAAAATTCATAAACCTCCAGCCAACCATATCAAAAAAAGGAAAGAAAAAGTTCAAACCCATGCAATAAGGAATGAAAAGCATGAAATCACTACAGACGCTATAGAAATTCAGAAGATTATCAATACCTACTTCAAAAATCTTTACTCTCATAAGAGAGAAAACACAGAAGAAATGGAGAGATTCCTAGATACATATGAATTACCAAAGCTGAATCAAGAAGATATTAAAAAATCCCGAATAACCCAATATCCACTAATGAAATTGAAAATGTAATAAAATTAAAAAAAAAACCCAACAGAGAAAAGCCCAGATCCTGATAGATTCACAGCTGAATTCTATAAGAAATTTAGAGAAGATTTAATGCCAATTCTTCTCAAAGTCTTTAATGAAATAGAAAGGGAAGCAATTCTCCCCAGTTCATACCTGGAGGCAAGTATTACCCTGATACCAAAACCAGAAAAAGACACAACCAAAAAAGAAAACTATAGGCCAATCTCCCTAATTAACATAGATGCAAAAATCCTCAATAAAATACAAGCTAATAGAATACATCAAATCATCAGGAATATACCATGACTAAGTGGAATTCATCCCAGTAATGGTGTTTCAATATACACAAATCAATAAATGTAATACGCCATATCAATAGAGACTAAGACAAAAATCACATGATCATCTCAACTAATGCAGAAAAAGCTTTTGATAAAGTCCAATACTTATTCATGATAAAAACCCCATAGAAAATCAGAATAAATGGTCTTTATCTCAATCTGATAAAAGCCAACTATGACAAACCAGCAGCCAACATCATATTAAATGGACAAAAACTGAAACCTTTCACTTTAAAATCAAGAACAAGATAAGGATGTCCACTGTCACCACTACTATTCAACATAGTTCTAGAAATACTAATGAAAGCAATTAGACAAGAAAGAGAAATAAGAGGAATAAGGATAGGAAAGGGAGAAGTGAAATTATCATTGTTTGTAAATGACATGATACTCTACACAGAAGACCCCAAAGACTCCACCAAAAGACTCCTAGAATTAATAAACAAATTTGGCAGTATAGCTGAATACAAAGTCAACACTCAAAAATCAGTAGTATTCCTATACACAAACAAACACACTGAGAGAGAAATAAGGGAAACCATAACTTTCACAATAGCATCCAAAAAGTTGAACACTTAGGAATCAGTCTAACCAAAGAAGTGAAATATCTATACAGTGAAAATTACAGTACTCTAAAAAAAATATACTGAAGAGGATTTCAAAAATAGAAAGATATTCCTTGCTCATGGATAGGAACAATCAGCACTGTGAAGATAGCCATACTCCCCAAACTGTTATACAGATTCAAAGCAATTCTGATGAAAATACCATTGGTATACCTTACATATTGTTATGGTTTGTGTCTGCATGTCCCCCCAAATCCTCATGCAGTTATGGGTGGCTTTTAGAGTTTATGACTGATCCATGATCCAATGCTGGGATTATGGGTGTGAGAGCTATACCTGCCCTAGGGCAGATAGTTTGCTGGCATTATGGATGTGAAAGCTATACCCACCCTAGTTTGTATATGTAAGGGAGAGAAAGAGGCTGCTAGTCGCCATTCCTCCCTTTTTGCACCTGTTGCTTTGCTGTGTATCACCACCACGAACTGTAGTCCTCTGCCATGTGCCACTGTGCCTCAGAACCAGGCAAGTATGGACTGAAACCTCCACAAACTGTAAGCTAAATAAACCTTTCCTTCCTTCATTTTGGGCATTGGGTATTTTGTCTCAGCAACAAGGAAAAAATAACCAAGACACATATCTAGAGAAAACATTCCTAAAATACATCTGGAACCAGGAGAGACACAGAATAGCAAAAGCAATCCTGGGTAACAAAGGCAAAGCAGGATGTATCGCAATCCCTGACTTGAAAGTATACTACAAAGCTACTGGGATAAAATCAGCATGGTATTGGAAAAGAAATATACCTGAAGGTCAGTAGAACAGACAACAAGATGCAGACACAACCACAAACACAATCAGCCACCTTATATTTGACAAAGGTTCCAAACATGTTCACTGGGAGAAAGATAGCCTCTTTAATAAATGGTGCTAGAAAAACTGGCTTTCCACATACCAAAAACTAAAACTAGACCCATGCCTATCACCATGCACCAAAATAAAGTCAAAATGCCTTAAAGATCTAAATATTAAAGCAGAAACACTAGGTCTACTGAAAGAGAAAGTAGGTGGAAGTCTTGAAGACATAAGGGTAGGCAGAAAGTTCATGAACAAAAGCCAAACTGTATAGGAAATACTTCAAACAATCAACTAATGGGATCTCATCTTATTGAATAGTTTTCCCATATCAAAAGAAATCACCAACAGGGTGAAAAGCAAACCCATGAATTGGGAAAATAATTTTAGCCAACTGTCCCTCAGTCCTGTCCTGTCGAGAGTATATGAAGAATTTTTCAAAAAATCAGGCCCCATGTTTATAGCAGTGTAACCTGTAATAACTAAATCTTGGAAACAACCCAAATACCCATTAACTGAGGAATGGATTAAAAAGATGTGGTACTTTTATACAAAGGAGTATTACTCAGCTATAAAGAAAGATAAACTAGAAGCTTTTATAGGTAAATAGATGCCACTAGAGACCATACTCATGAGAGAAATAAATCAGACTCACATTTGTAAACATCATATTGCCTTCCTACTATAAGAACCTAAAAGAGTAAATAAAATCTGAAGGCTACAATAGATATTGTGAAAGGGAAAGAAACTGGTCAAATAGGAAGAAGCAACTGGGATGAAGGTGAGGAGAGGAAAAAGAATGAAGAGAAAAAACAGATACATATATACACAAGATAGCTAAGATAATTGCACTACTAATTTCTATAGTTTATTGAAAAAAACAGTTCATGTGCAATTGTTTGGTCAATCTTACCTGCCTATATCTGGTTGTCTGAACAACCACTGTGAAGATAACATTATGTAATATAGCGGCCATTGTTAATATCCTATCACCTTGTTTTGAGATTCTGTATCATTTTTATTGTTCTTTATGCTGTTTTGTTTATGTGTTTTTGTTATCTTGGTTTTTTCTTTTCTCTTTAAAATGAAAAACAAAATTTATATGTGTAAACAAGGATAGCTGGGATAGCTGGGATAGCTGGGATATGTATATACAAGGATATTGCTGATGTCTGTGGTTTATTGAAAGGAATGCTTAAAATTTTCTTTTTTCCTGACCAACTTTGCATGTTTGTATCTAGTAATCAGAATGACTGATTTAAAGACAACAACACGCAGTATAAGAACCATTGTTGAATTCCTATCATCTTACATGGTGAAGCTCTGTATCGTTTCCCATGCTTTTTTATTATTATTGTCTTTGATTCTTTGATCAATCTTGCATTCTTACATCTAGTGGACTGAGCACTTTCATTGATGGTAACAGAATGTAAAGTAGCAACCACTGTTAATTCCTGTCATTTTGTTTTGAGATCATGTATCATTTCGTTGTTTCTGTGCTGTTTTTGTTTTTGTCCTCATTGTTGTTGCTTTGTTAGTTTTTCTTTTTCTCTTTAAAACAGAGAATAAAAATGGCAGCCGTGAGGGGCACCACCTCCCAGATTAGGTAACACGAAGGTGTAGGCTTCCTGCACGTTTGTCCTCTCTCTTGCTCACTCTGATGCAGCCAGGTGCCAGATTTGATCAGGCGCAAGTGGGAGGCAACTGGGAAAAGGTTTGAAGAGCTGAGGCCCTTTCATCCAGCAACCCAGGAGAAACACCAACCTGCCAAAAGCCACGAAGGTGAGCTCGGAAGTGAATCTCTTCGTTGAGATTCCTACAGCCCTAACTCAGCACTTTAATTTCAACCTTGTAAGGGAATCTAAAGTCAGGTAAACTGCACCCGGCCTCCTGATCAACAGAAACAGTGAGAAAATAAATGATTCCTGTTTCAAGTTGCTAGGTGTTGGGGTAATGTGTAATGTAGCCATAAATAACAAACCCACATGGCATCTGAGCTCTGACACGATCTGAAGACACATCCTGACAGAAGGTATCACTGCACTCCTTGGGAAGAGCCCCTACTGTTAGAAATAATCTCCAAAATTCCGCTTGTTCTCTCTTAAGAACATAAAATAAATATGCCTTTCAAGAGCAGAAATACATATTGTTTGGGTTCTGTCGTTCTGTTTCCAAAATCTCACAGCCTTCAATATTTTCCCTTTTATCCTCTAAAGCCTAGCTCTTACCCCAGGGAAGCTACTTCTCATGGAAACCTCCTCCTTTCTGTATCTGCACAGTCCTGATTGCCCTCGCCCCCACACTCGCTTTTATCTCTAATTCTCTCCAGTACCTTGTAACAGTTTAAACACCACTACTTTTGTATTTTTCTTAACTATATGGATTGGCAGAGCAGTTCTTTGTTGGCCTCACCTGGACAATTCAGGCTGTTGCAGTCAGAAGGCAGATCCACTTAAACTCAGCTGAGCTAGGATGGCTGGGATTTCTGGACCTTTCTCTTCACATGATCATTTATCTTCAAGAAATCTATGCCAACTGAGTTTGTACACAAGATGGAGGTGGCATTCTAAGATGGCAAACCCTAAGGCACAAGCTTCCAGTTCCTTTATGGATGCTGATGTCCTATTGGCCAAAGCAAGTCACATTGCCAAGCCTAGCATCAATGTGGGCAGGACTTACAAATGTACACGGGCAGTGGGGGGTGGTTCACTGAGGCAAATTCAGAGATGTAATCTACCACACCTCCTAACTCACTCCTAACCACTATTAGTAGGTTAATCTTCCACAAACTTCTGTTCCATTATCCCAAACCCTTGCACAATCATTTCTTGGATTTGTTGAGGCATTGAACAATGTTTTTTATGCTTCCCTTGTGGATAAAAGGTAGAACATTTGTTAATTTTAGGGAGGAAGCACTCCTGCTGAGCTACATGCTACTGACTGATTGCACCTAAGAATTATAACCAGCCAGCCAACCAGCGCACAGTCAGAAGAAAGAGAAATCTCAACACCATCTCATCTGAGTGCACAAACTGTGCTTTTTGTGTCCCTGTTCCTGGTTCCAAAGACAGTTCCATAATGTGATAGGCTTACAGATACTTCATGTATGAACAAATGGATTCATGAGTGCATATATGAATGTGAGAAAATGAACTATGGTAGGAGAGTTGAATAAACAAAGAATTTTCGCCTAGAGCAGCAGTTATTAGATCTAAGTATTCATCAGAATCAGTTAGAGGATTTGTTGATCACAGATTGCTGAGAGCCCACACACACAGGGTAGGGAAAGAGGCTGAGAATTTGTATTTCTAATAGCAATGCTGACTAGAGGCCATGCTTTAGGAACCCAGAGCCCAGAGAGGGGAAGGTAAGTGAAAATGTGCCATCACTCAAATATTTCCAGGAGTGTCAAGGCCAGGGAAAAGCCAGCTTGTTCTGCTTGGCTCCCCAGTAAAGTACTCATAAAGTTGCCTGGAGGTAGATTTTTAACTCAACATAGAAACACATTTTCTGATAACTAGAGTGTGTAACAATGGCATAGGCCAATCCTCTCCATCCTCTCTTTTCCTGCCTGCCCTTCTTTTCTCTCCTACTCCTGTTCCAATAAGAAGTTTACAACCAAGGCTGATAGTCTACGACTCCCGCTTCCACAGTCGGAAACTTCCCTCCCCTAGAAATCAAATGTCAGCAATTTTCTGAATACAACCTTGTGAGAGCAGAGAATCAAAGGACCCCTAAAACACCCATTTGTCTCATCTTGTGCTACAATAGTATGGGTTTTGGCTCTGGTAGGCAAAGTAATCTACCTTTGGCCATTCCTGTAAGGTTCATCCCACACCACTAATTTCCAAAAAATCATTATTTTTAAAAATCCCATTTTCACACAACACCATTTTGTTTCTCTGTGGCATTATACGGACACCCCTAACGACTTTGCTTTTGAATGTGGTGCCACACAGGAAATGCTGATAAGAGAATTTTTTAACATGTGCCAGGTACACAGGTTACACAAAAGCAGATTCTACTGTAGCTTTTTTGAGAGGCTGTTTAAAAGTTAAGTTGCCCTTAATGAAACAGCAAGAAAAGGGCTTTGCTTTTCTTTTCTCAGCATCTCAGCTTTTCCCTTTTTGTGGCTTATGATGTTTTCCTTCTTCCTCATGTTATCTGTGTTTCCTGCTCATCTCAACTCAATGACATGTTGCTGAGACAACTAAGTCGCTAACCTTCTTAACTTGGCTTTTGTTATGTGTTTGCATGTGTTTAGGAGGGATATTTTCATTTCTCTTAGAACGCAGTGTCTGCTCTGGGGAGGGCTATCAGAGCTGGAGGTGGAGAACAAGGGGGTCTTTTCAAGTGCTTGCTATTCAAATCGCCTTTTTACTCCCTCTAAGCCCATAGCTTGTGTGTGTGAGGGCGCTGATGGAAGCTTCCCTGACCTCCTATGGTCAGGATTAATTTACTCAGTGATGTCACGCTTGTTTCAGTGCACATTTCTCCAGGGAAGGTCTGAGGACAAGAACAGTTTCCTTCACCCAAGTTCCTTATTTTCTCCTTCTTCCCCTTGCTGAAGAAAGCAGCTTAACCGCAAACTTCTTACTCTGTGCAGCCCTTTCATCTATTTGTTGTGCACGCCCTAAGTTAAGATGTGGTCATAAACAATACCCACGATGCTTCCAGGGCTGACCTAGCTCAGCGACGGGCCAGTCCTACAAATCACAGCTCCTTGTCTGTGTGTCTGTGCATCCTCCCCTCTCCTCCTCGCTGTGCTGCCCCTGTGGTCCACACTGGTCTTTCCACCTTTACCTCCCTGGAGTTCATAGTACCTCTCGTTTAGGGAGTGCTCACCAGAGAGTGCCCCCTGCTGCAGAAGTAAAACCAGACCCTAGAACACCATCTTCAGACACAATCCTTACTTCAAAGGGAATTGTCAAAGCTGAAGTTTGACTCTGTCGACACAAACACCTAATTAAACCTAAACTGACATGAAGACAGGATATTGAATTTGAAACAAGTTTAGATCTTTGTATTTTATTTAGCTAACTTTTTCACTTTTCAAGCAGATTCTTCCTTTGGTTATTTTACTGATTTTACAATTGCAATTCAAGTATCATCTACAGAAGAGGCCCTGGGTTTCCAGGCTTCTGAGATTTCCTTTCCCATATTAGGAAGATGCCCAGCAGAATGTCCCAGATTCTGGCTGATACCCAAAAACTTACATTTTCATGACCACCAGGAACCCATTTACACACATATATCTTCTGTGGTGCATCTCTTATTCAAGTTTCTAGTTGTCTTAAAGGTAAAGCACAGTCCTTCCTCCAGTCAAACTCTAACCAAGATTAATGTATGCAGAACACTTATGATGTTAGATTTGGGGGTCCGTTTGGCCACAGCATACAAAACAAGATCCAACTCCTGTCCCACCATTGAGCCCTGAAGTAGCTCGAGCCCTTGATCTCATTCAGGGAAGGAATAAAATGAAATGAAGATTTAATCTTGAAGTTGATAGAAAGAGTTCTGCTTTCTGGAAGAGAAAAGGAATTGTGATTTCCAAGGTCCACAGCCTAGAGCACTTAAACACTGAAATAAATATGAGAATAGGATTCTGCTGCCTGACAATGAGATTTGTAAAAAAATAAAAACTTCTTGATTCTAGTGAAAAGACCCTGGAGAAAGGAGCCCCAAAAGTAAAAGGGACCAGTGCTTCACTTTGCAGAGCAAGCACAGGAAGAAGTTCCAGCCTCAAGAGCAGGCCAGCACCAACCCTCAAGTGTCCCCCATAGAGGGAGGAAAACAATTCTGAGTAGAAAAAGAGTTTGAGCTATACAAGCACTCCAAAATATACCTGCTCCTGTAACCAAAAAAAAAGTGTAACTGTCCTTTTTTACTGAAATAAAATCCACACAACATAGAATTTACTCTTTAACCATTTTCATCAGGCTTTTATTTCTGCCTCCCCTCCCCCAGGTTCTTCCTTGTTCTCAAAGAAATTGAAATTCTTGGACGCTAAACATGGAAACACTAAAAGTAACTTTTACCCTTTTCTGCCCACTTGCCCTGTGAAAGCTAGTGTGTTTCTCAACCACCACTCTCAACATCCAGGATGAGAAAGCTTTAGTTATGTGTGACATCATCTCACCAGAACACATGTCTCTGACTCAATCAACTCCTCTTCTACTCACCGTATTAGTCAGCTGTGCTGCATCAAGATGCAGTAACAAAGAGCCCCTAAACTCAAACTCCCAACATCTGTTTCTTTCAGCATGGAAAACCTTTAGATGACAGTGATGATAGTTGAAACTTAATCAGAAAACATGTTGAAAATATGCTGTCTGCCTTGTCCCTGTATTTTTTTCTATATAAGTAGCTTCAATACCAGACTTTAAGTTATTTGAAGGAAGAGTTTATAGCTAATACTCATGTTTCTCCCTTTAGCTAGTGTGCGCTTTATTAAATATCTGCTGAGTGAATCAATGAATAAACCTATTAAATAACTGTGAACAGGTATATGAGTTAATAGGCATAAGACTTTGCATTAGGCTCCCTTGTTAAATAGCAATTAAATTCACTGACATTCATTATAGCCTGAATATATTGAGAACCTAATTGCTCACATGTTGCTTGTGTAATCTCCAGTTTTTCAATGACAACTTGATGTCTTTCTAACATACTTATTGTACCTGGATCAATGGCTACTTAACTGCTAATTGATCTTTTATTAACATATTATAAGGCTTACTAAATCTAAATTAAAGTCTTAATTGTGACACTTTTATCTACAGTGTTTCAACATACAATCCTCATAATAGAATGGATAATCAACAGAAAAGCTAGTAATGGATTATCCATAACCTTTCTCATTGACCTAAGACAGATTTTCAGGTTGAAGATTTTTTTCACTTCATTAAGAAAACTCAGTAGCTACTATACCCAGGAATGCATAAGCACCATCAAATTTCTCAGTTTTCTCACCCAGAATTAGTTCCCCAACTTCTACATTCTTATTCACCCCTCAGCTGAAGCCACTTGACCACCAGTAGGAGGCAGTGATAAATGTGTACTTCTATTTTAAGCAAGAATACAACCAGTGCAATACATAGTAAAGATATCCCTCCCCACCCCAATACCTCTTAATAGCCTTGACTCTACCTACTTCCAGCACCTAAGCACCTCTGCTCCTTCATCTCAGCCCACCCACTCCCCATCTGGCCTGGTCTCTCTGCATGACTCTGCTCTCATGAAGGAGAAGGGCCTTCCCTCTAGGCCTGTTATTCAGGCAAAAGAGTTAAAGACATCATATTACAGTGATACAAGCATAGCCATGTTTATAGCAGCACAATTCATAATAGCTAAATCCTGGAAGCAGCCTACACATCTATCAACAGATGAATGGATAAAAAATGTGATATTTACACACAATGCTACTCTGCCATAAAGAAACAGTGAGTCATTCCTAGAAAATGAGTACACTTTATTTCACAATGTTAAGTGAAATAAATCAGACACTTAAACTTAGGTGTTCATGGTTTCTTTCCTAATAGAAACACAAAATATGAATAAAGAGTGAAATGAAAGATAGATAATAGGAAGCAGGGAGGTCTTTCTAAAATGGGAAGGGGGTCAAGGGATGGAGGAGGAGGGAAGGGACAAAAGGGACAGGGGACAAAAAAAGGAACTGAGATGTGTTATGCACCTGTATCGATTCTCACAAGGAATGTAAATATATGCACTGCAAACACGTACTAACAAAAATGAATAAATATTCAAAGAAGAAGAAAATATTAACAGAAAAAAGCCAGACTTAAAGGAATACAGATCCCCATGAATCAAAATCCAGAAAAGGAATGAACTCTGTGGAACAGTGGGCCCCTCTTGGGGAGGGAGTGACTGGTGGGAAGAAAGGGCCCGCAATCTCTTAGACCTATGACAAAGGTTTTTTTTTTTTCCTAACCTAGATGTTAGGAATTTAGATTTTGGCTTTTTATTAATTTGTTAAAATGTATAACCTGTTTTATATACTTTTATATTTTAAGAATAAAAAAATAGTGATTGGATACCTTTGGAAGTTGTAGTATATCAACTTATTTCTCTGAAAAATAAACAGGAAAGAAAAAAATAGTACCATCTCTCACAAGGTGCCCAGGACATCCCTAGCTACTCTCACACACCCCCAGTACTCACAAGAGACCTAGATTTTTTTTGTACCAGGAATTGAATTCAGTACCTCACACTTGCCAGGCAGGTGCTTGTGCCACTGAGCTGTATCACTAGCCAAAGACCTAGATTTCTGAGGGCCACTGTTTCTAGACCCCCATTGTCATGTATCCCAAATAGACCACCCACCATCTACTTTGTTCCCCAAAACCATCACCATAAAACACTTCTGGCCACATACCTCAGAGGCAGCAGGCAGTGATCCCAGCTGCAGAGATTCACCAAATGAAGTTCCAGAGGAAATTGCCTCTTCCTTGCCAGTTACTGGTTTGAGGATAAGCCAATCAATAAACGGCAAATGAGTAAAAACACACTTACTGTAAGACGTACAACTGGCCCATAGTATATGAAAAACTAGTCAGCGTATTTGGTTATCAGGGAAATGCAAATCAAACTATGCTGACATCCCTTCTTAATCCAGTCAAATGTCTATCACCAAGAATACAAAAACCAGTAAATGCTGACAAGGACCTGAGGAAAAAGGATCCTACACTGTTGAGAGGAATATGATTTAATATAGACACTAGAGAAATTAATATGCAGGGTCCTTTAAAAATTAAAAAAGAACTACCATATGACACCATTATATCATTCCTTGGTATTTATGCAGAAGGAATAAAGTCAGCATACATATAGAGATATGTACATACACATGTTTATTGCAATATGATTTACAATGGCGAAGTCATGGAAGCAGCCTGGGCACCCATCAATGGATGAATGGATAAACAAATTACATATATATTATATACATAATTACTACTCAGCCATTACGAAAAATGAACTCATGTCATTTGCAGGAATGTGGGTGGAATTAAAGATCATCAGGTTAAGTGAAATACACAAATATCATGTTTTCTCTCAGTTGTGAAATCTAGTTGCGAGGGAGAGCAGAAAAGAGATTACAGATAGTCCTCAGTTAATGGCCAAATTACATTCCTACAACTAGGTTGTTAAATGAACTGGTCGCTAAATGAGGAGCTGCACATAGTATGTACTTTTTTTTTTTAAAGAATTAATCTTTTTTTTTTTTTTTTGGTGGTACTGCGGATCGAACTCAGGACCCTGCGCTTGCTAGGCAGGCGCTTATTCCACTGAGCTATATCCCCAGCCCCAGTATGTACATTACAATATCAGAAAAAGAAAAGTCAGAGGAAACTCCGACTTGACTCTATTAGCATAACTCCTGCATGCAGTACTGTAACGTATAATAGAACATAAAGCTACAGTGCTGTACTGTAGGATACAATGAATATAAACAAGGTATACTGTACCCAAAAAAGACAAACATGATGTACGCATGCATGAATATGCCACGAAGAAACTCATTATCATGTACAATTAATATGCACTAATACAATAATAAACCAATGACAACTGGCTTGCTAGGGGGTTTTGGCACAGGGCTTCCTCATTTCCGGGACCCCCTCACTCCTCATCTGGGCATTGTCGTACTTAAATGTTATTTCTGGGAGTAATTAGTTACCCTATTACCAGCCTCAGGAGGATACTGGCATGCAGGAAGGGAAAGCGTGAAGAAAATCACAAAGAAATGGAGTCAAAAGCATTACATGAAATCAACCCTGGAGATAGCCCTACCATTGGACTGACAGCTATTTGACTGAATGGTTGTTCCTTTTGGCCACATCTGTTGCATTTGGTTCTCCCACTCAAGGATGAAAGTATCCTGGTTGCTTCACCACTTTCTACATGTCTCTCAGAATGTAGGTTCTTTTATGTCCATACCTCTCTCTCTCTCTCTCTCTCTCTCTCTCTCTCTCTCTCTCTCTCTCTCTCTCTCTTTCTTTAATTAGGCTAATCTCCCAGTGCCTCCCATGTTCTCTGTTAGACTGACCCTTTTAGCAGGCAGGTCTATCTATAGTCAGAACTTTTTCTCCCTCAGCAGATAAATGAGCCCTGCTACAGAACATCCACTTTCTGTGATAGAAGAAAGCAAGGAAAACAAACATAAAAGTTCACATTCCAACTTCTAGGAATTCCAGATCAGTGTAAAGACCTGAGAAAACACTCTTCTTTTAGAATGTACAGTTACAAATTCTTAAGATCAAAATCTTACAAATAAAACACTTAAAGGGAGGGTAGTAAAGATAAAGTTAAAAGATAAACAAGAAAATCTCTTTAACAAGTAATACTATTGTGTAGAATATATGTTTGGGAGCTGAAGGCTGTAGCTCAATCATAGAGTGCTTGGCTAGCATGCAAATGTCCATATCACAAAAGAAAAGGGGTTTTTTTGAAGCAGGTATCATATCACTGAAATTACATATATTTGAGTGATCTTTTGATAAATATTTTATTCAATAATAGTCATTGACCATTTTTCTCAGAATGATCAAAATGCACCTTATGTTTTGAAACACTATGTTGAAAATGTTACTTTTATTGACATTTCCAAGTTTTTATAAATGGAGTTAAGTTCTCAAAAAATGCTGAACCACGGAGAACCAGTGAGAAATGTGACTCTTTGGCTGGGGCAGTAGCAGAATCCTTCCATTGTTCCACTGCCTTTCTCTTCATAGAGGTGTCCTGCTTCAAGGGACACTTGTGAAACAGCACCTATGGAATAGTCCCTGTTCTAGTCCTGCCAGATGGCAATATTCATAAAGTAATTTTATTTACTCTGTTTCTAAGTAACATTCCAACGGTAGCAAATAAAACAAAGAATTTTTACAAATTAAGTATGAGCAGCATAATTTTCTAAGGATAAGAGCCTTTTAATTATATCCAAAAATCAAGTAACTATTTAAATTAGTTGTGTGAAATGGAACCTAGTCTTTGGAATGAACTGAGTTCAAATTCTGACTCCACATTTACCAACTAAGTGAACTCTAGCTAGTGATTTAAGTTCCTGCTCTCAGTGCCCTCAGCTGTATACAGTGACATTAACAAGGAAATAGAGGGAATTATATGTAATGTATATAAAGAATAGGGCACAATGTATGGCGCACAGTGACATAAGTTGAAAGCACCTATTGTTTTATTTTTTCTTTAATTTATTATATTTTTCATCAATAAAATAGAATCAGCAGGCTAAATTAAATTATGGAAAAAGCTGTTTTAACTTTCACCATATCCCCATCCGGGCTGTCATTCTATCTTTAATTTCCACTTCCCCACCCAAGTCTTAGCCATACATGAGTGACCCTTTGTGGCCACTCTCAAAGTCAAGAACTGTCCCCCAGGCTGTTCTCTATGTCAGTGTGTTTTTGTGCTGCTTCTCTGATAAGGGATATGATTTGTTATTTATATCAAGGTGCTGTTTCTTCAATTAGTGAGGTGGCCATCTGTACCTTCCTATTTGAAACACTTAAAAATCACTGGTCATAGAGGTTTGCATTTCTCAAATGCTCTCTCCTACCTCCTCCCCAGCCTTACAAGCACCTAGTCCATGGCAGGCCAGATCGCACTTGCTTTGAACACTCAGCCGGTTCACAAGCCTTTTGACAGCTGCTTCCCTTATCTAAGAGTACGCTGGGCTGGGTAGGGTGGCTAGAACTGCTGATTCCTAAAGGATTCATCTTTACCTGTCTCACAGTCCTCACATGGCAGTTATCATTGTCACTTTCATATCCTTCTCTTCTCACTCAACTATAAGCTCTTCAAGATTAGGGAACACGGACCATGTGTTCTGTGGCACAGTCTGCCATAGTGCCTAGCAAGGAATAGCACTTAATAAATTGATGTTGAATGAATGGATGGGTAGATGGACTTTTATATAAAAATGGAATGAAATTATAGTGTATGTTGACTAATTCAGTAATTGCTACCTTTGGCAAGAATGACTTAGAAATATTTTATCATTATTAGTATTTGGGGGGGAATATTTCCACTTCAGTAAAATGCACAGATATTAACTTTATTGTTTCATGAGTACTGGCACTAGACAATGAAACAGAAAAAGCCCAGAGATAAGCTGATATATCTGGTTGATTGACTTTTGACAAAGGTGCTGCAGCAATTCAATAGGAAAAAATATTTCCAATAAATGAAACTAGAACAACTGAATATATGATGGAAAAAAATGTCATTTTTTATTGCATATCATACCTTTAAATTATAGATGGATTATAACTCTGAAAGTTAAAGTTGAAACTATAAAGGTTTCAGAAGAAAATCCTCATGATCTAGAACAAGACTTTAAAAATTAATACATTGAATCTTATCTCATTTTTTAATATACTCATCGAAGGACACTATTAAAATCAAAGATGAAAATGACCTTGAAGACTTCAAAATCATGCAGTTTTTCTACAGGCACTTCCATTATATTTTAACTGTCCCTCTGAGACCTAACAACCATTATTCTAACTCCCTTGGTGAGTTATAAGTCTAGGCCTCATGTCTTCCAGTTTTACTCCTGACCCATTGGCGAAGAGCAGTTGTGTTTTTCTCTCTCTGTCTTTGGAGATCAGAAGATAAAAGGACACTGGAATTAAATTCTGCTGTATTCTGACTCATTAAAACTCACTTTTATCTCTTCCAGTGAAATAAAAGATAACACTTAGAAGTCACATTTTTATATTATTACTTGCTCTAACTCACTGGACTGTTTTACTACCTTTGAAGATCACCGTATGAGAACAAAATGATTCCTATAGACAGATAAAGATCATTTTTAACCTACTATGCTCCATAAAATCCCTGACTTAAAAAAGGGTATATATTTCCTTTTGAATATTTTGCTAAAATATTCTTGAGCATGAAAGAATTGTTTTTATGGTCAGAGTTTTCCCATATACAGTTTTAAATATAAGTGAGACTGAGTATTTGAAAGTTGTAAAAATCAAAATAGATACCATACATGAAACAATGCATTATAAACAACAATACATGAAAGACAATAAGGTATCATAGACAACAACTTTCAGAACTACAACACAATAGATGCTCTAAAGGGTTCATTCAAAAACAGTACTAGATCCTGAATAAACTGTAATAGGTAAAAATTTCTGTTAGTTACTGGCCTCTCCAAAAAGTTAGGAAAATCTCAAGGAGGAAAACGATGGCAAGCTGAAGCCAGAAGCCAGCTCAGATTGAAAATGTTCACATTCCAGCATCCAATCCACTGCTAAGGAAACTGAGCTTTGGTCCTCATTAAGTTGCCAGTTCTGAGATTCCAGCATCATCCAGCATTCTCAAACGTATGGAAGTTTTCGCAGGTCAGTAGCATTCCCTGGTTTGCAGCAGATACAAAGGAAAATCTGCAGAAAAAAAGGTCTTGGATGCAGAGCCCTCAGAAGTCCACAGATGAAAGACAAAAAATAAGAACTTACAACACCAACAACAACAAAAAGAAAACTACAAAACTCACACAAGGAAACAAGCAAATTTAAGCGAGAATATCTAGAAATACAAAACAATAATTGTAACCCCAAAGCTTAAAACATTCTCAAAAACAGAATTTAAAGTTGTTATTATGAAATGTTTAGAGAAATAATTTTTAAAGTGAAAAATAATTTAAAACATATAAAAACTTAACTAATAATTTTTAAAGAACTAGTAGAAATAAAAAATATAGTTGATATTAAATTCAATACCTAGGTTAAATAAGAGGTCACAGCTAAAAAACACAATCATGAAGTACGATTTGAAAAAACTATCTCAGTTTTAAGATAGGAAAATGAGAAGATGAACACAAGAAGTTAAGAGATGTGGGCAAAATATTGCAACCAATCAGATGACCTGAAATACAGAATAGGGAAAACAAAAGAAAAGCATAACTGAAGAGAAAATGGCTAAGATTTTTCTAGCACTGATAAAAAAATGCATCTTGAGAAACAGGAAACTCCATACTACGCAGGGTAAAGAAAAATAAATTCAGAGATACGTCATGGTGGAGCCGCAAACCACAAAAGATCTGGGAGCCATCCAATAGACAGAAAAATACCTCACCTGCAAGAACACAGCAAGAATTTCTCAACAGCAGCGATCAACCTGCTGCTATGCCCAGCAAAACTATCTTGCAGAAAAACAAAAGTTGAAAATGTATCGCCAAGAAAACTTTTAAAAACTATACTTCAAGTTTCAGTCTTTTATCCAAGACGTGCATTTTCCTTCAGAGAAAGAAAAATCTATTCTTGGTAGGCAAAAATAACCTTAGTCCTTTTATGTACAAATCACAGATATACCTGAGCATAAACAGACAAACAGTATACCTATGATCTTAAAAGTGATTGGATGGAATGAGGGGGAAATTAAGGAAAAAAGATCTTAAACTGTCTCCGAGGGTGCAGACAATAATAAAAAGGTTACAAAACACTGATTGAAAGCAATCTGCAAAAACTTTATACTGACTGGAATTTACTTAGGGTGGTTAGAATTAACATCAATTTATAAAAATCAATTATATATCAATATTCAATATATACACACAAAAAAGAGAAAATATAATTTAAAACCATACAATTTATAATAGCAACAAAAAATAAAGTATCAGAATAAGTCTAACAAATACACACGTAAACATATATTCATATATGTATGTTTCATGGAGAAATATATAAAATTTTATTGAAAGCCATTAAGATAATCTACAAAAATAGAGAGATACTTCATGTTTGTGCTTAAGAAAACTCAAAATCTTTTTTTGCCTAGTCTTCTTCTGTTGTAGTCAAGGTTTTCAAGGGAAACAATTTAATACAGGACACATAATTTATAGGATTATTTTATGAGATTCACCCAAACAGTCAAATGCAAAGAGTACACCAAATCGGTCCACATACTAGAGACCCAAAGAAGCCAGCTGAGGGCCTGGATCCCAGGGCAATGTCCTGCATGAACCCAGCTGAAGACCTAGAGCCCATGACAATGACCCCTACAAGTCCATCTGGGGGCCTTAAAGCCCATGACAATGTTTCATGCAAGTCTGTTTCATGGATCTGCACCAGGAAGGCCCAAAGGTCAGTGGTGGAAGCTATAAAGTCTGTGCCAGCGGGATGAAGGGTCTGTAACAGTAGGCTGAAAGATCTGCACTGGAGCCAGGAAGCAACAC
Source organism: Dinomys branickii (assembly GCA_004027595.1). NCBI lineage: Eukaryota > Metazoa > Chordata > Mammalia > Rodentia > Dinomyidae > Dinomys > Dinomys branickii. The sequence goes on from PVLD010008005.1 coordinate 28,257, forward strand.
CCAAAGAAGGACCGGAGCTCCCCCACAGTGAACTGCAGCCACCCTCAGTGAGAGCACGGACCAGAGCTCCTGCAATGGTAAGAACAGCCGAGTTCACATCAGGAAAGGCACCAAGACAAGCTCCTCCAGGAGAACCAACAGCACCATCCCTTCCTTTCTTTTCATGTTGTTGGCAACAATCCTCAGGCAGGCCCTCCACACCCAGAACCATGCTGATTCAGTTCAGCTGGGTGTTACAAGTTGACATTCAATTGTCAATCCACCACATCCTCCTATTTTTTATTTTCAGCCAGAGCCTCACTAAGTTGCTAAGTTGCCCAGGCTGAACTCAGACTTGGAACCCTCCTCCCTCAGCCTCTCAGACTGCTGGCATTACAGGTGTATGCCATGAAAGTTCAAAATCCCAGTGCTGCTAGTGCTCCAGATAATCTATGGACTCACTGAAAATTCTAATCAAGGCTTTCAAGGGATGAGATTAGCTGATTGTGAAATTCTATAAAAGTCAAGACACTCCTAAAAGAATAAGTTTGGAGAAATGACCCTATCAAATATAATGACTTCTCATGGACTAGAGTACTGAAGAAAGGGCAGTGCTGGGGCAGGGACCAACAAACTGCTTAGTGGCTGGCATGGAGAAGAGAGTCCAGAACAAGAATGAGAAGTGTTCTACTCCAACACTGCCAGCAAGCATGTCATGGTGTTTTAGCTACTCTTCTCATTGCTGTGACAAAATGCCTGATGCCCAAAGTTAAAGGAGGAAAGGTTTATTGTAGCTCACAGTTTGTAGTGGTTTCAGTCCATACTTGGCTGGCTCCAAGACAGGGTAGCATGGCAGAGGGGCATCACAGAGAGGAAACAGTCCATGACAAGCAGGCAGGTGATAGCACATTAGCCCTCCTTCAGTCCCTTATATTTTGTGCAGGTTACCTGTCCTAGGATGGGTATACACCCTTAATCCTAGCTAGAAGTATGCCAAATCAATTAGTGGACTAACTTAGTAATCACACACCCTTCATCCAAGCACCACACACTCTAGATCCAGCCACCTCTAAACAGCAGCCCCCATGACTACATAAGGATTTAGGGAGACATCTAGACACAAGCTATAGTACATGGCTTCTCCTCTCTTTTCCTGGGCCCAGTCAATGGATCTGATGGATCAGGTATCATGATACCACTCCCAGAGCCAGAGATCGATTAACTAAACCACAAAGACTGTGAATAAGGACAGGGATACTCCTCAAATGGAAATATGAATACCAAAAACATGAAAGGGAAGTGGATGCCAAAGGAAGGGGGAGTATCCACCACACATGCTGCTGACCAGTCCTCATGAGTGACATCCTCAGAGATAAGAGGAACATAGGTGTCGATGCAAAACACTAAGAAGCATGACCACAGCAGCATACAGACTCACTAGGTGAGGGGCCCAGCAGCATACAGACTCACTAGGTGAGGGGCCCGCATCTCATTCACGCCCTTCCCAGAGCACCAAGTCTTTGCTATCAGGTGCATTTTTTAGACTACCCTGGACCCCTAAGTCAGCATCTGACAAAGCATCTATTGTTTTTTGAACCCAGGCCTCTGTCTTAGTATCTCTGAATAGTTTTCTCAAAAGAACTTATTTTCCTCTTACTAGTTTATTGAAGCTTTTCTCAAAGTATACAGGACCCAAGTGCTTGGAATGCTACTATATATTCTACATTCTTTCATGCTCATTAATAAATAAGTCTGTGAACAGATCACATAAATGTCCTGTGTTGGGTGCTGTATCATTAGACTCTGGTACATAACGATTGGTTTCAGCATCCTCTAGAATGAGACTCACACTCCCTTATGCCAGAGACCCAGGTCACCTTACCTTCTCGTGCTGGTGATGAAGCTTCTACCTCTACGTCACAGTTTTCTCATAGATGTCTCTCACAGTGGAGGCATAGGGACACCTTCACAAACTCTGGCCAAAAACTCAGTTTTCTCATCTGTAAATGTGAATAGTGTCTGCTATGGTTTGAATGCATTCCCCAAAGTCCATGTCTGGAAATTTAATCCTCAAATAAAATATGCTGACAGGTGAGCCCATTAACCAGAAATTAGGTCCTATGGGTTCTGCCACCAAAAATGGATCGATGTCCCTATTGTGAAAGTGGACCCATTATTCAGAGAAACTGTTATAAAAGCAAGTGCATCCCCCTCTTGCTTTTATATCTCTTGCCCTTTACCTCCTACCATGGGATTACACAGTGTGAAAACTCTTGCCAGATGCCAACTTTCAACCTCAAGTTTCCCAGTCTCCACAACAGATACATCTTTCTTCTTTAAAAATTCCCAGTGCCAGACACAGTAATGCCTTGGCTCACAGACAATTCAGTTTGCAAACAGAAGCATTCAGCAAAATCCTGCTTCCATTCACAAACTCCACATCAAGGGAGGAACACAGCCACGGGCGTCTTCCCCACACAAACATGAATGCGGGCATCTTCCCCAGACTCATGGAACAAATTAAGTTCACGAACGGAGGTACCACTGTATCTTCTTACCAGAGCACAGAATATACTAAGACAGCATTGTGCTCCTAAGACGGTGTTAGAGTTACACTATTTGTATGAACACACTCAATCCTCATACCAGCCCTGGGAATCTGGCATGATCTCCAGCTAACCATGAACTTCAGCTGATTATTATCTCCACTCTACAGAAGAAACTGAATCACAGAGGCGTCAGTAACCTGGCCAAGCTTAGACATCAAAGTAGGTGACCTGCCTTGAACTTGAACACAGAGAGCTACTCCAAGTCTATACTCTTGACCACCATGCTATGCCACTTCCTAACTAGGGGCAAATGCAAGTTATATGAGACCGTGTACATCAAGTACTTTGTGTTTCCCTACCCAACCTGAAGACTGCAGTTGCTGATGGAAAGGGACTGTTTTCCCCATCTTGTACCCTCTTTACTGGGCTTCATTTGTAACAATACACAGTTAAAACACTACAATAATGAAATAGTTCTATGGATTGATAACAAACCAATGCTTCCAGGTTCTCCAAGACCTCCTCCCACTTCCACAAGTCAAACAATTAAGAGTTAACCCCAGGAACAGGAGGAATCCCAGCCAGTGTTCTAGCAACTCCAACAGGTCTTCTCTCTGGTCGTGGGCCTTTGAGCCTCCAAGGGCCCAGATGTTTGCAACACTGTCATGTAGAGGAAGTAACAGTAAACGCTGGTCTAGTGAATGTAGTCCAGGAAACCAAACCCAAAGGCATGTCCTTGACAAAAGGTAGGAAGGGAATTTTGACCCGTGATCCATGGCTGAGCAGACAGAGCATCCATGAACACCAGTATCTGAGGCACCTGAGCCCGAAGAGCCGGAACAGAGCTTATTACTTCCATAGACTCAAGGCCCTAAATGAAAATCCTTTCCGCTCACCCTCACCCCACTACCCTGTCTCAGTGGTCTTATCGCTACCTTTCTCTCCACACTCCAGCTGCAGAGGTTCTTTCTGTTCCTGGTCATACTTTGTTCCTATGGTTGGCAAAGCTTTTCCATCAAATGCTCACATTCTGGCTCCTTAGCATTCAGGTCCCATCTAAAATGCTACCTCCTCAGAGAAGCCTCCCCAGACCACCAGCCAAGGCTGCTGTTCTCCCTGTCATCACAACCTGTTACAATCTTCTGAAATATGTACTCTTTATTTTTTCCCTTATTCCTAATAGTATGTAAATACCCCAGGGCCAGGAACTAGTCTCTGTAGATCTCTGTCTCCTGTATATTTGTGAATAAATGCACAAGAAGCAAGCATAGCTATTCAGTGTAAGGAACAGCATGAGAGCAGCCGAGACTACAAGGCTTGGGTAAAGGCAACATGGAGTGGAATTTGCTGTTCCTGGCTGCAGGCAGACAGAGGGTGGAAAGGCCGTCTGTGTGCTACACAGAAAAATGGAGCCTTTTTACATGACTTGGACAAAGTGAGTCAAGTGGGGAGATCAGGCAAGGGACCTCCAGTGATGAGGTCTGGGCAAATATCCACGGTCAAAGTTCTCCAGTGCCTCAGTGGTCAAAGTTCTCAGGGCACCCAGCGTAAGTGTGTAGATTTTTCAGATGTTCTAGCGTTGGAAGAGTCTATGCTGTTTTATCGTTCCTTTATGACATCCTTCCAGTGTCTGCCAAGGGCAGCAGCACCAGCGCTGAGCTGGGTTTTCTCTGAGGACAATGCTACTGCTGACAATTAGTCTGGATGCTGGGAAAGTCGAGCCTGATATTCAGGAAGTGATATCCAAACAGGTCAAGGCTAGATGGCTCTTAAACACAGCAGCAGCCACCCAAAGAAGCTCACTTCTGGGGAGGATTCACCCTCTTGCCAACATTAATTGAACACTACCGGGGATTCACAGGGAAACAAATGGACAAAAATCTCTACCTTCACAGAGTTTTTCTAGAAAGAGAATCCAAGTGACAAATAAATACATGAGTGAACACATTACACAGTGGATAGCAAAAAATACTAAGAAGAAAAGCCAGTGTGGAGCAGAGTTAAGCGTCGGGGTGGAAGGAGTGCACAACCCTAAATAAAGTAGACATTCAGAGACTCAGGCTGGGAAGTAGTGAGCCGTGTGAATACCCAGCAGAGGGAATTCCCTGTAAAGGGAACACAAAGCACAAACCCTGGGAAAAGCTTGTTGGTCAACCCTAGGAGAAGAAAGGCGGCCACAGTGAAGAGGAGAGTAGTCGAAGATGTAGACGCAACAGTCACATGAAGCGAGATGGGGGCCATTGAGGAGACATGCCCTGCTCTTCATGCCCAGGCTAGGACTGCTAGGGCAGGGGTTGTGAGGCGCAAAGAGTGGCTCAGAGGCTCCTGCACTGCATTCGCACAAGTGAGAGCTCACAGTGGCGAGGGCCAGACTGATGGAGCTGGACAGAGTGGTAGAATTCTGGATGTGTGCAGTCAGATTCTGCCATCAGAGGTGGCAGACGTGGAGAGGGAGGAGGCATAAACGTGCACTGAGAGCCCTTGGCTTTGTACTGCTGATGATGCAGCCTGGGAGCAGGCAGCGCTGGACCTGCAGGTAAGGAACAGGAGTAGTAAAGAAAGAAGATGGGACTGGACGATGGGCAGGGACCCGAGAGGCCATGTGGAGACACAGCATCACCAGACAAGCCGAGAGGGGAAAAGAGGTACAGCATGGGGAAAGTTCCTCTGGTTCCCCTGCCTCGGAGCAGCGGAGTCTCCAAGGCATCGCTTTGAGAAGGAAACACCCTGACAGTCAAGACCAGCACTGTGGGTACCAGACCTGTGCGGTCACAGCCCCTCACTTAAAGGAGACGCTGCACCAACTTTAATGCTCTGCTGTGATTTTCCTGAAGTTCTTAACTTTAACAAGGAGCCCCAGTCCTGCTACTACACCCGCCCCTCACCGGCTGCCAGGTTTACAGAGCAGGTCTCCAGGTGGGGTGTCCGGCAGGAAACGCTGAGCTGATAGTATCGAATGAGCCCTTGGAATCTCCTGGGGAAGGAGACGGTATATTTGTGCCCTGAGCAGCACAGGGATGACTCTGGGAATAGCACACAGCCCTGGATCAAAGGCCATGTTGGCCTTTTAAAGAGAAAATAGGACAAGAACAATATACTGTGTGTGACTGACAAAATACAACCTTCCATCACTCCATGGTTTATCTCTGCCTTCCAAAAAGGCACAATCCCAACAATCATGGTTATCCTTGTGACTGGTGCCAAACATTATGACTCAGCCATGGTCTGGTGATTGATTCTGGGGCCCAGGAAAGAAAGCATTAATATTGATTTATCTGTTCATTTTCTTTATTCACTGTTCATCTACTTACTCACACCAGCCATAGCAAGCAGAGACTAGAAAATTAAATTTAAAATACCTCCTCTCTTCTAGGTAGACTTATTCCCCTTCCCCTACAACAAGCTACAACAAGCTACAGCACCCACTAATTCTGTTTTTCAAATATCATGCAATCCACTGAGGATGGAGAGAAAACTCACAAAAGTTAATGTTGAAATATTATAAATCAAGAAATTACAAGATTAGGGCCTAGAAAGCAGCTCAGAGGTACAGTGCCTGCCTGGCAAGCACAGGGCCCTGGGTTCAATTCCTGGTACAAAAAAAATTACAAAATTAACATATTTGTTCCTTTATAGATGGCCATTTTGACAAAATTGTGGACAAGAAAAGGAGTATGAGCAGCTTATTAAGTTGAGAGATACAACAATGCATCAAAATAATAAACATCTGTGTACAGCACAAGCATCCCATATCCCACAGACATGGGGTGGAATGCCGCGCTGAGACTCAGAAAGCTGACCTCAAAGTGGGCTTTCTCAGCTATGAAGCCAGTCAACTCCATACCAAGTGTGCACCTATCACTTCCTAAGTACATGCAATATAATTATTACTGGAAAAGACTGGGCCTTCCTATCGAAGAGTACAGCATTGAGAGGAATATTCCAGAACTGCTCTCATTCACATAATACTTTCAGCACTTATTGTCTGCTTACATTAGTGTCCCTGTCACCTGAGGACCAGGCTCCACATGTGTGATACTTCACCACAGCATACCTCTGACACCTCTCATGAAAGTTCTCCTTCTCTCGCTCTCTCCCCCCATGCATGTGTGTGTGTGTGTGTGTGTGTATAAAACATGAAAAAAAAAATTAAAGCCAGACACTGGAAAGAGTTTTATTAACTGGCAGACTATTGATATAATTGAATGTTAAACAGTCCTTCCAAAAGGAAAAGATCTGAGGTTATGTGCCTGGAGCAGAACATGAACCAGGATACACCCAGATCACACTAAAACATACACTGTAAAACCTAATTCCATCCAGAGGAAAGCGTTAGACCCTCTTCCAACGTGAAAAAGTCTTATTCTCCCCCACGCAGCAACAGATGTGTGGTTACTACAAATGAGGGCATCAAGATGGGATGTTCACTTATCAGAACAGAAGGGCATCACAGTCATTTGGAAAAAGTGATCTGGCCTGAGACCACTTATGCCCAATGTATTACCCACTAACATAGTTGTCCCACCCAATTAACCTCATTGCCTAGAAATTCATATTTGGCTTTAGGGACAGAGCCCCACTAATAGCAAACTGTCCTTTTCCTTGCTTTGCTGCTATGGTACATACCTCATGAAAGGCCAGATTTCTCCATTTCTCCTGAAACATGATCCAAGAAACCCAATCATGTCACTTACCTTTGTAAGCAATAAGAGAAAAAAAAGACTATGAGAATTAACTTGTTTGCTTATAAGCATCAGTTAAAATGACAAACTAAGACCAAATCTGGCTTTCCACAGCAATTAACTAATGAGACTTGAGTGCATATGAAAGGATGTCCTTCCTCCAGCAGGTGTTTTTGGCATACTGGATTAACAACAAGAGATAAAGTTCATGTTTTATGACCCAATTTTCAGTGTATACTCTTATTTTAAGATAACACAATTGATATACTAAAACAAGATTTTGAGTCAGATCTGTACCTAGGTTATGAAAATAAGAAGTCATATTAAAAGGAATTTATTTTTCCTCACCACTCCTTTATATTACATAAAGTACTTTGAAAGTCATTGCTTGTTTCTCTTCAAAAGCGTACTGAGTTTAAGAAGGACGCTTATCTAAGTTCTTGTAGATTTGGAAAGCAATTCCCAAGGTAAGCCTGTATTCATTTCAAGTAAACACTACTTAAATAGAGGCAGCCACATGATTAAAAATGAAAGCACTCTGAAATGTTTTAAATTTTACTTTGTAAGTCAAAACAAAACCACAATAACAAAGATTCCAGAAATTCTGGCTTCTCCTGAGATTATTCCCCAAAAAAGAACCCTCTGGTCTTTTGCCTCTGTGCTTCCTATGCCCTTATATAATTGCTGCAGCATCAATTTAATTTGCAAGACTAGGGAGTAATCTTCACCCACACTGCAAGGACATTGGAGAGTTTTCCTTTAAAAAAAAAAACCTAAAAGATTTTTAGAACTATAGATGTCTAGCTGGTTTACCATGTCATCTTAGTAATGCATGCTTAAATTAGAGCATATACATAGCACTACTTGGGGTCCGTATCAAATCACTGGTATTTAGTAGCATCTTTCTCCTCTCCTTGTTTTATAGTAACTAAGGCATTCTGAAGACCACCAACACTGCCTGACAAAGAAGACTTGTTTCTACTTCATTTACTCAACTTGCCTGGCACATCAGCCTCAAGAATCATGAAGCAGTCCTTTCAGAGTCTTCCTGAAATTGGAAAAAAGAAATGTAATTGGTGATCAAAATGTCTGGTCTCATAGAGTCATCAGGAATTATTTTGTTTTATAGATGACTTTTACAGAAGCTTCCTGTCTCACTGAAAATGTTTCAAAGAGAAAGAAAAGAAAAGCCACTAACTAACTTTACTAGATTAATAACAAATTTGAATACAAAACCAGGGAGGTACAGTGGAATACAAAATAAGCATAAACCAAACTTAACTATTAGCATAGATAGAAGAGTCTAGAATATTAATAAATCAAATCAACAGTATATTTTTAATTATACCACTGATCTGACCTCCAAATGATGTAGGGGAAATATTATAACTCCCAACCTGCTAGATATCAGATACGCCAAGCTCATGTTCCCCAACATTGAAGAATGAATTCTAAGGAACAGCAGAGGCAAAGAGTAGGAAATACTTGTTGAAAGAGAGGGCTCCTGAGAAGCAGGAGAGGACCCAAGTGGGTTGCCCCAGACCCCACTTTCCAGAGAAAGTTTTATAAAGCAAAATCATGTGGTGGGTACAAATTCACGAGGTAGGTACAATGTGGGGCAAAATTACAATCAGCCAGTAAGTGTACAAATATGTATAGCAGCTGAGGTAATAGGGAGGCAAGTCACATAGCAAATGCACATGGAAAGAGCGAGGACTTTTCTGGAAAGAGATGAGTCAGGAGACCCTGGTCACCCACCTGCATGACTAATCTCTAGTAGACTTTATTGGACCAGGTGATACCAATTCTAGTACATTACTTACCCCTCGGGGAGGTATGTAGCTTGGTCATTTTGAGACCTGGCCTTCAGTGGATGCTCTCCAGCTGCAATGCATTCTCATCTTCTGCACTGAGTGCTTTGAGGGCCCAGCCCTGTCTGACTGCCTATAATATTTCTGCCTAATTTAACTGTCTATAATACCATCCTCGTTTGAGAAAGATGCTAGGAAAGTTCAATATCAGAAAATCCATTAATATGTAACTCATAGTAATAAAATAAAAGAATCTCAGTTGGTGCTGACAGATCACTTGTTAAAATTCATGTCTTTTAATTACTCTTAGTGAGCATTGAATAGAAGGGAATTTTCTTAATAGGATTTTTTAAGTATTGCCAACAACCTACAGCAAACATCACTCATGACAATGAAAATTTAGAGACACTGTCATTAAAATCAAATAAAATAAAAATGCCTGTTCTTTTTGTTTATATTGAACATTGGAAATCTCTGGCAATACAGCAAAACAAGAGGAGAAAAGCAAAATGTGTGAAAAGAAACGTTACTCTGCAGCAATAACAATTACAACTTAAAATATGCAAAAGGGTGTGCACGCATATATAATTCACTACAGCAGCAAAAAGATTGAGAAAACTAGGGATAAATCTAACCAACTGCTTTATGATACAATTACAAAATACTATGAGAGAACATAAGGGAAATCATGAATAAATAAGATATATCTGGTTCATGGTTAAGAAACCAAATAAAGACACAAAATTTCCCCAAGAAAATCAATGTGATTCTAGTCCCAGTGACAGAGTAAAATTTAGCAAACTGACCTTGAAGTTCATATGAAAGAGTAAAGTTCTAAAAAGAGGTGATAGAATTCTCAATAAAGAGTAAGATAATGATTCTGGCAAAGATCAAGGTATAATAAAAGGATGGAGATTTAGCTCGGTAGCAGAGTACCTGCCCTGCAAGCACAAGGTTCTGAGTTCAATTCCCAGTACTTCACCACACCCCAAAAAATCAAGGGCCAGTGATATAACTTGGTGGCACAGTGCCTACCTGGCAAGCATGAGGTCTTGAGTTTTGTTCCTAGGACCAAAAGGAAAAAAAAGGTATGATAAATTCTGTAGTCATTAAAACAGTATAGTATTAGGGGGAAAGTAGATAAAGGGAATAAAGAAAGAGAGCAGAAAGCCTAGAAACACATCACGTGATAGAGACCAATTTACATGCCAGAAAGGAAAAGACGAAATAGTCAGTTAATAACGCTGGATATTTTAGTTTTCTATCTAGAAAACAAGGTCAGTCATCTTATCCTACACACAAAAATGAATTTCAGATGAGTTAAAGGTTTAAATGTGGAAATCAGGACTTTAAACTATGTAGAAAAAGAAGACAAAATTGGCTTCTGATTAACAAGGGAAAATCAATTCACGTTAGCTTCCACTTTCTCTTAATGTCCAGCATGAAACAACCACTGGACTTCCAGAGCATAAAATTACAACAATAGGCATGGAAAAATAAACAGCACAGCAAATTTTGCAACCCCCAAAACCACACCAGTGAACAGTAACTTACTTAGCAGATCTAAGAAAGCCAATTTCTAAACTGACAGTGAAGAGAGCAAGACGCACCTCTGATTTCCTGGACACAATCTCCCAAAGATTTATCATTTGACTTGACCAGTAACACTGGCCAAGACATAGGAGTAAAGATGAACTATAAGCAAGAAAATAGATTAAAATCTGTCTCAGAAGCATTTAGATCCCCCAAAATCCCCATCCTCACTTTGCCCACTGGGGAAACGGCCCCTTCCTGATCCCATAATTTATTCTGCAGAGAGAGTAAAAGAGAAATTCTGTGGGTGGGGAGCCACAGCCTCGTTGAGGGCACAGGTACTTTTATGAAAATAAATTAAAGCAAAAGTCATAATTCTGAAGGTTAAGACTATGAGCCTTTCTCTTCACTTGATTTCTAAAATTCTGGCAGCTAGGTTGATATTATATTCCAATCAAGAGCATAAAGTATTTCCTAGTAAAACAATATGGTGTTAGTGAACAGTATTGTTCAGCTTGATAGAAAATTAGAGTGAGAATTTCTAAGAAAAAGAAAAGGCCCAGACAGATCTGACTTCACTGAACCCTATAATTAGCAAGTCCCATGCCAGGGGTTGATAGTGCATGCCTGTAATCCCAGCACTCAGGAGGCTGAGGCAGGAGGATTGTTGCCAGTTTGACACCGGCCTGCACTACAAAGTGAGCTCAAGGCCAGCCTGAACTGCATAGCAAGACCCTTTCTCAAAAAAATTAGCAAGTCCTGCTTCACATCAGAGAGGACAATTAATAGTTTGATCAATCTTGCCTTCCTACCTCTGGTAATCTGACCAACTTTGATGAAGATAAAAATATGCAATATAACAACCACTGTCAGTCGTTATCCTTTTGTTCTGAAACCCTGTACCATTCTTACTGGTTTTGGTTTGTTTTGGTTTTGTCTATTGTTGGCATTTTGCTATTGTTCTACTTTTTTAATTCTCTTTAAAATAAAATAAAAAGAAAGACAGTAGCTAAGAAAGCAATTGCAAGGAAAGAGATTTCCATGTGGGAAGAAAAACTTTATTAGTTAGTATTAGTAAATACATAAGAAAAGATAGTACAAAACCACAAACCAATAACAAGATACTATTTTTAAAGGAAAACAAGGACTTTTAAGGACCAATGGAAATTTTTAAGATGATAACAAAAAGGGAAAACTTCGTTTTGAGAGTGAAAAGGATTTTTTTTTAAATGTTAAGCAACTGTGTCTTGAAATAGCACAAAAACGTAGGAAAAATAAGTGAGACACTATAAAAATGTAGTAGGAACAGTTGAAGAGATCTAAATAAAAGGAGATTCAGAGAAACAGAACAGAGAAAATGGAGGGGAAGAACTGGACAGAGAAATAATTCTTAAACTTCTCAGAACTGAGTGAGCCCGTGGGCCCAGTAACCACCCAGCAAATGGTTGAAAGCTGACCCACATCAGAACACACCACCTCCTCAAGCTTCCGGAGAGCAAATAGAATAGCGAGAAGTAACAAAGAGTTAGCGGTGCAGCTTCACAACATAAACAACCCCACTGTGAAGCTACAAGACAGGGGAGCATTGCCTTCAAATGTCTGGTGGAAGTGATTCTCGACTCATTTTCATGCTGCAAAAAGTATTAGGTTTGAGGACAAAAAATAAAGCATTGTCAAACATCCGGGTTCTCAAAGCTATTATCCATCCCTTCTCAAGGAGCTGCTATAATCTGGTTTCTGCCAAAACGAAAGAGTAAACCAAGAAAGAGGGAGATAGGGAATGTAGGAAAGAGAAAAATCCGGTTCAGCAAAGATAACAGATGTGTTGCTCATGTCAAAAGCAAGTGATTTTTATTTGGAAAGTTTAAAGGGCTGGGGACACTTCACAAAGATAACACTGACAGAATTCCTGATAGGTCTGAATATACCAAAAGGAGATTCGGCCACACTCATCCAACTACACATTATACAGAAATTAAAGTGAATCAACACAGAAAAATATTGAGTGAAAAAAACAATATTATTTGCATTTTTAAAGTAATGATAATGGCAGTAGCAATACTGTTTGTAGGCTTTTCATGAGAGAGAAAAACAAACCATGATCATAAAATTCCTTCTGCTGGGAAATCAGGAATGCGAATGGTAATGGGAGAAGGGAATACAAGAAGAGATTTCAATTTAGTAACATCCTATTTCTTTTAAATTATTTTAAAAGCCTAAAACAAAAATGACTAAATGTTACTAGCAGTTTATTCTGGGTAGTGAATACACACATATTGATCTTACATTCACCTTTTTATTTTTCTGCATTTTCTTTTCCAGAAAGGAAAGGAGTTAAAAAGAAAGACAAATGGTGCAACCTTTCCAGCGACCTGGGTGAAAGGGCCGCGACATCAGGAACCAGGACAAGAGAGAGCCAGGATACGATGGGCGCAGTCCTGCTGGCCCCTCCTCCTCCCCCAGTCTTCATCTTGTTCATTCGATCCACCGTTCACAACAGAACACAACCGTTCTACAAAGCGTAGGTCCTCTTTGTCAACTACAAGTCCCTTATTAAACCTCAGAATTTTTCTTCTTCTTTCTCAGCATAATCCACTGAGCTGACTTTTCAGCCACAGTGCGTGAGGAGAAAGGGTATGTTACCTCCCTTTGACAGAAGAACAAGGCCCAAAGATTAAGGCCCTTGGGGAAGGGCTTAGGAATTAAAACACAACTAACTACTCACAGTATTACTCAGGATGAATACACTGTAATGGGATAGAGTAGTAAAGGAATATAGCATAAATATAAAGTAATGGAATACAAGTACTCTAACTGAAGAACATGTCAGTAACAATTGACTCTTTCTTGCCACCCCCTCTCATCGCTGTCCAGCAAAGTGCAGCCGTGCCTGAAGACTACTCTCACCAGGCAGTGGCTATGTCAAAGACAGGTACGAGCCTAGGAGAAAAGCAGTATGACTTGGAGTTACTCCGTCCATATCATCTAAAAAGAGACAGCAAACATCGTGATTGAGGGACTTGGGCGCGGGTGGTGCTGAGAAGGCATTTGTTCTGTTTAACAGAGAGATTTGCCCTTGGCCATGAAAGGACCTGTTAAATGTTCAGCTTCAAGCGCACGTTCACTGCTTCTGCAGAAACCCAGAAAGCTGAGCCTACAGATACCAGCGCCTCTGTTCTCAGATGGACTTAAAATAGTTCGTCACTGGACACTTTCGCTTGATTTGGACCTGGAAGAAGAATTGCAAAGAAGACAAAATGAAAGGTACTGGACAGTTATCCTTTATTTAAAAAAATAATAATTCTGAATTTTGGTGAGCGTGTTGTGTGCAACGGGTTCAGGTCAGTGCTTATATTCATGGACGCTTGATGGATTTCTGGCTTCGAATGTTTTATCAAGACAATCCACCTTGTAGCAATCTCCAAAGAAGACTGTGTGGCTCTATTAAGCCCGCAATTTGCTTTTTAAAAGTGACTAAATACGCTTTTTCACAACACCGACAAGTCATCTCCCTCCTGGAGCCAACAGAGTTTGTCACCCAGCTTCCCCTGCTTTTCAAAGCCGGCCATCAAAAAGCACAGTAAATGTCATGACTTTGGAGCGGTCAGAAAGCTCTTAAGTCGCAGTGCAGGCTATTTCTCCTTTTGTGGCACAGAAAAGAGTGGACAAACACAATGAATAAATAATCCCATTGTACTTACAAATGTGTAACAATCCTTCAAAATGAGGTGAGGAACAAAGATAGGAGATAGGAAGGCAGCCAGGGTCTTAACAGAACAGCTTGCAATTCCAGGCCCGAAACTGCTTTTGCAAACACAAACACACATACACAACAACCATGAGAAAATAAGAATTAAAAATGGCATCGAATTCAGAATGCCAAAGAGGCTCAGCCTAAACGGCCCTCTGCATAATTCAGGTTGGACAGTCACAGCCTCTGTAGGAAAGGACAGCAGGTTCGGGGCCAAGGTTAATACCTTAAACGGTTCAAAGGAACTGACTTTGAAATCATCAGCAAGACCATGAGTGGTGCTGAAAACACCTAATCATTTTTACTTCACCATACCTTTTCCTTTCCTTTTTTTTTTGGTCTTTTTCAGACAGGGTCTCATTATGCAGTTCAGGCTGGCCTTGAGCTCACTTTGTAGCCCAGCCTGGCTTCAAACTCACAACGATCCTTCTGTCTCAGCCTCCTGAGTGCTGGGACTACAGGTGTGCGCCGCCACGCCCAAGTAGATTTCCTCTTCTTCTTTGCTTGTTTTGGGCACTGGGAACTGAGCCCATGGTCTTTGCAGTAAGCTGCATCCCTGGGCCTTTTTGTGTTCTGAGACAGGGTCTCAAATTAGCCATTCTGGGTTTAAACTCAGGATCCTCCTGCCTCGGCCTCCCAGGTAGCTGAGCTTACAAATTTATGCCACTGTGCCTCACTCTATTTCCTTTAAAGGAAGACTCATTTTGAGTTCTGGCACTTGTCTGAGGCCCTGATTTTCAACCTAGAGTTATCTGATGCCCGCTTTGAACCCAGGGGCAAGCAGCAAAGTGTGTGACAGCTGGAAAACCTTGCAAAGAAGGTCTGACAGAGATCTGATTTCATGTCACCCTTCTGCATTCATACAAAGAATAATACAACACAATAAATGAGCTATGGTATTCCTAAAACGTCTTCACATTCTGAATCCCACCTCTTCTGTGTCACTTTTCCAACTGAGGCGTAAATGACCACATTTTCTCCCCCAGTATCGCGCTCTGTGCCATCAGAAACATCAGCGAGTTGACACTGCATGGATGGGGCTCTGTCTCTGTCTGAGATCTTCATTCAAACTCCAGACATCATTCTGCCAGTTTTAATGTCGAAGCTTTCTGGAAACAGCCTAGCCCAGTGAACTGTAAGACACCGCCCACTGTAAGACACACTCTGGTTTTGTACACAGTGAAAACTCTGGTAGACATGGTAATTACAGTATTTCTGTAACGTGACCCTAGGTAACACGAGAATGGAGCCAGGTAGAAGGTTTGGAAACCAAACTCCGAGGAGCTCGATGTCTAAAGCTCAGGAAGTAAGACACTTGAAAGGTGTGGCGCAGAGCTAGGTCTGCCTCGCTGCTCCTGAGTGCTGGTGACTCCGCCGTGAAAGCTAGAGCCGCCAGGAGCCGCAGGCCAGCATGACGCAGAGTCTCTCCAGCTCTCTCATCATGGACCAACCAAAACAGAGAGAGAGAGAGATGAACTCTTTCTGGTATTTCAGCAGTACAAATACTGATTCTTTCCCCTTGCACTGAGTCAGAGTAAGAACACCCTTGCTCCCATCACAGGTTCTGTTACGAGACCCGCCACATAAACATCTAGCCAGGGAGCATGCCTAGGTGCTTATGAAAATGCATGATGTTTTAAAAATGTTCTTCTGTGCTTTAATCCCCCTTTAAAATTAATGTTCCTAAATCCTGGGGCTGCCGCGATAGGATCTCAGCCATCTGCCCCTGCCGGTTCCTATGGCATCCCCTGATTAAACAAAGGAGCCAGCTGCAGGCAAGGCGTTTTCTTTCACAGGGAACCTATGAGTCCTCCGCAGACCTCACCTAGAGATACAAACAGTTTCTCAAATGGATATGTTTTTAGCTGAACGAGCAAATTGTCTTTCCTCATCTTTTCGTGATGAGAGACCGGGAGAGAGACCCACCCAAGACGTCCAAACTCTTGCACCTCACAGTTTCAGATGTAACCTGTCCCCCGGCAGCTCCCTGCCACCCTCCAGGTAGCATTTCCGTGTTTGCACCATCCTCCATCTAGTTCCACGTCATCGTCCTGATACTTCCTTTATATTCAACCTTGCCTGTGCCCTCCCTCATCTCTGAGTAGTAAAACAATACAATAGCCCTGAAAAAAATAAAATAAACAAACTCGTGTCATAAAACTTAGGAAGTGAATACTGTAATTATTGCACAGGCACCTCTGATCTAACTAACTTAGCAGACGCAAGTCTGAGGCCTGTGGAAATCTACCTCTCCCTTCCACGTGGCACAGGGCGTACCAGGAGGGCTGCCATTTTTAAAGTTCCAGAGGGTGAGCAGTATGCTCCTTACTAGTCTCTGAAACCCACATCTAAGACTTCTGGAGGCACTTCTGAGAGCCAGCCCACCACAAGCTACCAGAAAGGAAACCGTCCCATTTCTATCCCTGTTGGTTCTTCCCCGGTTCAGTCCTCTTCTCTGCAACCCGCCACGCAACTACTTACAGCACCGCTTCTCAGTGGAAGTGGCAATGCTGACATTTTTTAGGACATTTCCCCCAAGAGATGTTAATCCAGGTTCTTCAAATCTGAAGAAGAGTTGCAAG
The DNA here is from genome assembly GCA_004027595.1 of Dinomys branickii. Taxonomy (NCBI): domain Eukaryota; kingdom Metazoa; phylum Chordata; class Mammalia; order Rodentia; family Dinomyidae; genus Dinomys; species Dinomys branickii. The sequence goes on from PVLD010008005.1 coordinate 45,144, forward strand.
CATGGATCAATAATTACCAAAATAATCAAGAAATTTAGCATTAATACCATCATATACTACACAAATTATTATTCAAATATCCCCACTTCTTTCCTGGGTTTTCTTGTTGTTTGTTTGTTTGTTTGTTTGTTTTTGAGACAGGGTCTTGCTGTGTTCAGGCTGGCCTGGAACTCACTATGTAGCCCAGGCTGGCTTCAAACTTGTGGCAATCCTCCTGCCTCAGGCTCCCCAGTGCTGGGATTACAGGCCTACACCACCACTCCTGGCTAAATGTCCCAGTTCTACCAAGAATGTTCTTTACAGATAAATTTTAATTCTATCCAGAGTTCAGATAGAGAAGAAACACTGATACTGTTCTCAAGTTTCTTCAATTTCCATTCATCAAAAATAGTTCTGGTATCCGGCAGGCAGGAGCCAAGAATAAAAGATACCTCACAGTGCAAGGAATGGCCCTAAGAAAAACATAACTTGTTCCGAGTCCCCCATGATTACTGAATATGCCCCCCGACGGCCACACAGGCTTCAGAGTCACCTAGCATTACCTGCACCTAAAGCCTCACGCCATTTCACATAGAATCACAGAGTAACTTTTAACTCTGTAACTTTAAATATTCCCAGAATTTTCTAGGACAGCAACAACACTGCAAATCAAGGAAAGAGTGAAATCTATTTTATTAGAAACAATTTCAATAATTATTCACCAAAATAAATAATTTAATTATTCATACTTTTCGAAAAAAGTATGTCTCCAGGGGCAATGCTGTTTGTATTTAAATCACTACATGATACCCTATATCCACCTGCCTTCAAGGTTGTCGCACACGCTGTGCCTCTGCATCTAAGTTCAAGCACAGAACTACATTATTTTATTCTCTAAATAGTGGTGTCCAAGCACTTAAATGTTAAAATATATGTTTTGTTGTCCATAGCTTTTATTTTACTTCTTTATATTTCAGCTAGGACATTTTATTGATTTTTTTTTCAGATTATATACTCCTATGTAGGTCAGATTTATTTACTGGCTTTTCTTTTAGATAATAAAAGAAGGTACCCGTTATAAAAAAGGTGTTTCAATATTGTTGAAAATGGATGTTAGTCAGGGAAATGTGAACACAGCAATTAAGGAGTTATCGTTAATTATCTTTAGATGGAACAGTTGTTCTGGGGTTAGGTTTTCTGAAAGAGTCCTGTGAACAGGTTACATCCAGAAGTGTTCGCTGATAAAATGCTGTGACTTGCTTTGAAATCATCAGGGTGGTTCTGGGAATCAGGCGGAGATGAAACATGTACCGATAACTGCTGGCACCAGATGACGGGCACATCAGGGCCTCAGTTTACTCTTCACTGGAGGGAATTTTTGAAATGTTCTCTAATAGAAAAAGCGACTTAAGGAAAAAGAGAACCTGGTGTCTGTGATGGGGTTGAGCACCTCTGGTTTGTGGTGAATTATGTTTTCAGCTTCCTTTGGGGCTTACTCTTCTGAAGTAAAAAAATAAATAAATAAATAAAAACGTTCAAATCAAAAGCGTTGGCTTTCAAGAATGTTGTCTCTGTTATGAGTCTTTAAATCTATTTGGAAACTCAGCAGTCAAAAACCGACTCCTTCCCTGTGCCTTTGTGTCTTTCCTTTAGTAGCTGGCAGGCTGTGTGGGGTGGAGGAGAAAGGTCACCCGGAGAAGGGCGGGGACGGCAGGGACAGCGGGTTTAGGAACAACGTGGTGGGGAAGAGAGATACCCTTTCTCCCACTCCACTGCCTCCCCTCATCCAGCGACTCCCCTGCTCACCGGGGCTCCCTGCCTGGAGTTGGAAGCATTTTTACAAAATGGGCAGGTCTCGAGGGGTCAGTCCCTGCCCTCCCTTCCAGGCCAGACCTCCTTGTAGTTCATAGATTTTGCTTCCTTTCTCCACTTGCTTCTGATTCACTTTCCCAAAGATGGAAATCGCTCTGGAAGAGGCATCCGTTTATCACCATGTCCCTGGTGTCAGGCTGTGTGCTGCGGAGAGAGAGGGAACAAATCAGACAGCATTTCAGCTCTGGGGTGCTCAGTCTCCTCATGGCGGGGTGTCCCCCAAAGAGCAGCCCATGGTCCGGGCAGGGAAGCAGACACTGTCTCCCCAAGTGTCACGGGCTCTCCAGAAGAGTCCCTGCTCCCCGCTGCCCACTGTGGGGAAGGCAGAGAGCCTTCCCTCCGGCCTCCAGGAGCTCACTGATGAATTCAGCTTAGTTCAGTACTTTGTGTGGACACTGCCTCTTCAATTCTCCCCAAGACCAACTAATTTTAGCTTCCTCCCTGCCCTCGTCTCTGATCCATCTCAGGTTTGCTGCTGGGTGTGAGCATTTCCTACCCCGGATAGATCAGCACTTAGAGCTGTTTCTAGCCTAACATGGCTGCCTTCCAGACAATTCCCGGTTCTCTTTAAGGTAACACGTAGAAACACTTTCACTCAAACCCTGATGAGGTGGGACCAGCTCAACACACAGCAAGGATTAGGTGGGGGCTCATGAGGGCTCGGAGTTTCACCATGGCTGCAGACTCTCCAGCCTGGAGAGAAAGACTCCAATGCAGTCGGGGTTGGGGCTGCTCCAACTGCCCCCACTAAGATGTATTTGCATCTCAAAAGACCCTCAAAAGTGCCCCTGTCCCCCCAGCTCCTCACTTTCCACCTTACCCAGGGCTCAGCACAAATCAGCAGAAATGCTTTTACCCACCTGTGTCTCCTGCCCTCCTGCTTCTCCTGCCCAGCAAAACTCAGCCCCTACCCAGTGCCACCAACTGCCCAAAGCCTGCTTGCACTTCCACACCAATGGCCCTTCCTGCTCTGCGCTCCTTTGACAATTCCGTCTGCTCCTTCTCCCACACAGCTCTTCCCATCAGACAGTTTTGCATCTGTGCTAGGGAAAATGGTGTCAAATCCAGCTTCCACACCTAGAGATTCCCTCAGACAAGGAGGCACCCTTTAGGCCTGGATCTGCTCTCAAAAGCACACCACAGCCCAGAAAGCCCAGTTGCAGGAGTGCCATCCAGTCATCAATAGTACACGGACTTTCTGCTGGCCTGTTACTGCCTGCAGAGCCCCTAACAATCCCTCACCTGGCGAGCTCTTCTTCATCCCAGCACTCGGTGAACATTGCCTCTGAGGCTGCCCTGAGCAAACACCCACCAAACCACCCCATTTGCTCCACACACCTCTTCAGGCACATACACCACCAGCTCTCACATCAACTTTGATGTTTGCTCCATGTCAGATGCACTTCCTGGAGGACAGAGGCCAGGTTTCCTTCACTAGGACTAGGTCTGGCCCTGAGCAGAGCATGTGCTTTCTGACTGAGCTAAACGTCAAAGGGCAGCATACTTTCAAGTGTCCTGGCCTTGCTCTGGACCCTGTAGTGACGTAATCACAAGCTTCTGTCGATGCTGGGTGTTCCTGTGATGGAACTGGCATATGAGAGTGGATTCCCATCAGCATGGTCAGTTGACCTAAGAGATCTGGGGGGAATGGGTCCTCATCCACACCCTGGAGACCTTTCAAATAGCGCAAGAGTTTACACTTCTACGTATACACACGCTGTAACAGGAGATTGACACAGGCTCCCTCAGACCATGAATAAAAGAGTGCTGGTGACCTATAAATTCCCTACATTTCTGCCTGAACCCTGAAGTTGAGAGTGAAACCCAAACGTTGTATTTCCCTCGGCCACACATGCCTCTTGCACACCATGGCACGCCAAGAAGAGAGGATGAAATCTCCCAAGGGCAGGGGCTCTTCTCTTCCTCAGCACCTTGCTTAGTGCCTGGCTCAGAGTAGGCACTTGGTAAATAAAATGAAGTTTTCAACCAAAATCATGAAGCCTTATACCTCACTGGCCTTTTCCTAACAGTCTGAATTTTTAGGGAATAAAATCATACATATCTTCTGCTCAGAGATCAAATGGGAGACAAGTCACCGTTCTTCCTCAGTGATACTGTACTTTAAAATGCAAAATTAGTCACCTCCCTCATTTGGGGAGCAGAGGCCTTCCTGGAACCCAACCAAGTCTGCCTCTCCCAGTACACTCCCTGCTAGCAATGCTCTCAGGAATCAAATGCGGTTTATTTCATTCTAAGTCGCCTTTTTTTCAATTCAGGAAAATGAATGTTGGAGCCAGATAAGAAACTATAGTCTGCTTTCAAGAAGGTTACAAGAAAACTGCATCTTGCATTACTAATCCTTTATCTTCATGTTAACAAAAAGATTACTGACACATTTTTGAATGAAAGAAAATAGAATAGCAAATGCATCTTAGGAAATGTGTAACTTTCGCGCAACACACAAATCGGTTGTTAAATATTTTTTAAATGAAGGAAAATGCATAATAAATTTTTCCTGTGGAAGTAAGGCACCCAACTTTTGAGCATAGAAGAAAACTGGGAATGGAAACTGTCTTTTCACAGAATAGAGGTTGAATGAATTAAATAATTATACCTATAACTTCTTAGTAGATAGCAAGTGTTCTAAAAGTGATTTCATTGGCCCACGGTAAGTGTTGTTTTCAGAGACCGGCTATGTGCTTCCCTCCTGCAAGGGCAGGCTGTGTGTTCCAGGTCTCCCTGAGGAGGGCCTGGGACCTGAGCCAGGCAGGTAAATACCCAAGAACCTCCACACAGACCCCAAGGACAGAGGGGCAGCCACCTTCCCAGAGCATGGGGTCTGTTCAAGACCACCATCGTTGGCAGTAGGTAGACCTGAGCTCAGTCTCCAGCATGGGACTTGCAAGCTGAGTGCTTTGGGCAGGTTTTCTAACCTCTCTGCACTTCAGTCTTCTCATTTATAAATTGGACATCACATTGTGCCCACCTCACAGAATTAAGAGTTAATATTTGTGCTTAGCACAGTGCCCAGCACCCAGCACGCACTATATGATCATTTTATTGATTAAATAAACAAACAAATACAGTACTGAGATCAGTCTACACAGAATAACTGAGGTTTACTGATTTTGAGAAAGGAGAAGAGAGACTGAGCAGATTAAAGGATAGATAGATGGACAGAGGATGAAGCAGCTGGAGTTAACTTCCCCCGGACAGACGACATCTTCTGTCTGGCAGAATTAGAAAATCTGAAGAGATATCTGATTGATGGTTCGGTGGAGGGTTTTGTCTTTGTTTTTGAAGTGAAGAAAGGTGTTTAATTCTACCCCAAATGTATTAGGTTTCTTTTTTCCAAAAAATGGCATGATAGTAATCTGGCAATAAGAAAAGACTCTTCTTTATGTCTTGCTCTAAGCACTCTATATATCACTTTATTTGATCCTCACTACAATTTTATGAGGATATCAATATTACCCCCATTGTACAGATGAAGAAACTGAGTCACAAAAATCTGTCTTTCCCAAAGCTGGTAAGGAAATAAATTGAGAAAATATAGCCCTATGCAGTAGTAAGATCTCATTACCAAACACCTGCATGACTGTCTCTCAGCACATTCCGGGCTCAAAGGCAGGATTTGATTTAATAAATCGGAGGTAAACGCTCTTACTCCCGTCTTTTGATAAAACTCAAGCATAACTATAAAGCAGTTACCGTGTGCTTCAGAAATGTGCAGCTCTTCGACAGCTCAGTTTTCTTTGATGAAATTTGCACAGGAGTGGAAAATAAAGAAACACAACCTCACTTAACACAGAAGTCCTGTTAGCTCAGGTACAATTTTGCCAATATTTTAGTGTTTTGCTCCCAGTGTAGCCAGCTGGGAAGAATCCAGGAGTTCACATAATACTCCTCAGATAATCCTTTTCCTCCTCGCTTGGTGAGATCACGCGCTCTGCCTCACAGTTCAACCCGCTTTGTTTGCCCTTCTCTCCCTCCTCGGTCTGAACCCTCCCCTTCCCACACTCATGCAAGCGTTCCTACTTTTTCTGAGATGAGTCCAGATTTACGGTGGCACTTTTCACTCATTAGGGACTTGATGCATCTTTTTTCACTCTGCCAGTATTTTTATTAGGATTGTGATTGGTTTTCAGTGTCCTCATGATGAAATTGCATAAGTTTTGAGTAATCTGTTTCCCATCCTATTTTCCCATAATCTTGGTTATTTTCAGTGTATGACTTCGTAGAATGTAGGGGATTTTTAAGAATTTTACATTACATCATGGCAGAACGGCCTGTACGGACAAAATATTTTAAATGATTCACCATTATCTTACAAATGTATGTCCTATTTCAATCAAAAGCAGCACAAGTACATTTTTACTGGTCTAAAATGGCCAACAGACCAATGTTTTCAGACTTTTTAATTAGGAGAGAAAATGGGGCAAAATAAAATCCTGGAGAATGATCATTTCCAATCCTTCATCCCGTGCAGGTACCAATCTGCCCACATGGCGTCTCACTACCCATTCTCCTCAGAGGAAGGGACAGCGACCTGATTGGAGCAGGGTCCAGGCAGTCATTGTGGGTAGGGCTTCTGAGCTTAAAGGGCCATACTCAGTTAACTGAGCCCTCTTCCACTTGCTGCACAGGTTTCAGAAGGAGTCAGGGTCAGGGTCAAGGAGTTCAGTAGCTTCCCTTAGCGCTTCCTTCTTCACACAAGCAGCTGGAGGAGGAAATTAAATTCCAACCTGCTCGGCAGATCCAACCATGTAGATCCCTCAATACCTCTTCACTTTTACTCTTCCCTGTAGTCAACCACAAGAGAGTGAAAATTCCAGAATTTTGCTTCTTGAGGAGAAAGGAGAACCCACTTGAGTCTCAGGCCCATGCACCACACCACAGCCCGGTCGCTCCCATAGAAACCTACATGGGTACATCCTCCACTCCAAGAAGAGAGGGGTGATTGGCAAGGCAAGATTTTGGCACACCTGGCTATCTGGTCACAGTACCAACATAAGCCACCAAAATTTGATCCATGACAATAAACAAAAGGTTTGAGTCAATTTTATATCAGAGAGTGAAATGTATGTATTATCAGTCCTTTTGCGAGGCTACCAAAGTGCACAAGATCATGTTTTTAAAATCATAGCCTCATCACAGCTCACAGAAACAGTAATTTCTGTTTCCTTCACTGCCTGGGTGAAGACTGAAGCTCTGTGCAATGTACCTTTCATCACTGAATAAAATCTTTAAGAAAGGTGCAACTAATCTCCATAGCAGTTCAAACGATGTCATCGCCTTCATTCTTTCCTTACAGGGATATTCCCAAGCGGTCCAGGGAGTGTTCACCATTTGAACTTACACACTGAGGAAAGGTTAAGAGGCCCCTTAGTTCTAATTAAGTAATCAGTAAACTCCAAGTAAAAGACAAGAATGGAAGAAAATGCATTATATATAAGGCAGACACTTAATGAAAGGAGTCCTCTAGAGGGAAACAATAATAAAACAGGTCATGTACTGTAGAACCTGGAAAGTTCTGCATAACAAAATACCCTGTTTATTGGCATGGTCAGTCTCTTTCCCTGCAGACACACTTTCCCTTTCTGCATGGACCGGAGTAGCTGCCCATCTCAGCCTGATGGTAGTAAATGGTGCATGTTATAGACAGAATTGTGTCACCACCCAATGCACATGTTGAATCCTTAATCTTAGTAAGGGTATATTTGGAGATACAGCCTTCAGGGAGACAATTAAGGTTAAATGACCTTAAAAGTGTGTGGCCCAAATCCAACAGGACTAGTGTCTTTGTAAGCAGAGACCGAGGCACCTGCGCTCTGTGAGTCTCCATGAGCTTGTACAGAGGAAAGGCCATGGGAAGACAAAGCAAGGAGGTGGCATCTACCAGCCAAGGAAAGTGCACTCAGAGAACCAACCCCAGCACTTCACTGGACTGTCAGGCTCCAGAAGTGAGGGAAGATAGGTGTCTGCAGTTTAAGCCATGAATCTATTGTATTCTGTTATAACAGCACAAGTGAACCAATACAGTACACAATCAGAAGATCATAATGCAATGTTGGGGACCGAGTTTCAACATGAATTTTGGAGCGGACCCAAAAGCTCAATCTGTAGCAAAAGTATATTTTATAAAAGAAGCAGGAAGCCAGGGATACTGCTCAGTGGCATAAGCACCTGCCTGGCAAGCACAAGGTCCTGAGTTCAATTCCTGATACCAAAAAAAAAAAAAAGAAAAGAAGCAAAATGGAAAAGTAACAAACTGAATATTCATCACACAAAATAGAGGAAATAGGGAAAATCAGGTAGACAAAAACAGAAAATGACAAAATTTAAAAATTAGTAGTAACAAATAAGAAAGGCAGTTAAATTAACAGTAAAAGAAATAGAAATAACAATGAAATTGACCTATCTCTGAAAAGATTGAGCAAGAGAAAAAAGAGAAGGCTGCATCCCCAGCCTATGGCCTTATGAAGAAGTAGCAGAACCTTTAGCAGGTGGGGTCAGCGGGAGGAAGTTAGGTCACTGGGACAGACAAATAGGAGACATTGAGATCCTGGACTCTTCTGTCTCTCTTTACTTCAGTGCCACCACGACGTCAACAGCTTTCCCCCCACACTCCCCACCATGATGTTCCACTTGCCACAGGCCCAAAGGGATGGAGGGAAGTGACCAGGGATGGAGGCCTCTGAGAGTGTGAGCTGTGTGTCCCATTGAGGGACAACAAATGGGATGGTCCTAACATGAGCCAAAATAAAGCATTTGTTTTTCTCAGGCGCCCTGTGCATTGATAGTTCACTAACACACCAGTCAAGCTGAAAATTGAAATAAGGTAAAAATGATATATTGCCAGTATTATCTAAAGAAGAAACAGTATTAAAACTACAATCAGTGACATTTAGTTTTACAGTTCAGTTTTGCCGAACCTTCACAAAGCAGGTAACCCTTACCTTATTGAAAAGTAACAAAGAACAGAAAATGAGGAAAGGTTTCCCAACCCATCTTATGAAGTCTGTATAATGTGCTACCAAATCCAAACAAAGACAGTAGAACAAAGAAAACTTACGTCAATTTCATTTATAAACAGCGATGAAAATAATAAAATACCAGCAAAGTGAATCAAGACAAGCATTAAAAATTGTAAATAACTAAAGAGAGTTTATTCCAATACACAAGGATATTCTAACAGTTAACAAATCTATATCTGGTCCACAAAATAAGATATCCAAATAGCCAATAAGCATATAAAACATTGTTTATCAGAGATCACCAAATGTGTAATACAAATCAGCTGACAAATAACTTTCAGGAGTATCTTGGTTACTTTTCTCTCATTGCTGAGACAAAATACCCAATGCCCAAAATGAAGGAAGGAAAGGTTTATTTAGCTTACAGTTTGTGGAAGTTTCCGTCCATACATGGCTGATTCAGAGGCAGAATGGCACAAGGCAGAGGGCAAATGTTCATGGCAGTAGAGCACAGCAAAAACAACCAGCAAAAGGGAGGAATGGCAGCAAGCAGCCTCTTTTCTCCCTTACATTGTAAACAGGCTACCCCCACCCAGGGACCCTGCAGCACTCCCATAATCTCCATGGCCTTCTGTTCCACAGGCTCAGAATGTGTACAAAGTAAGCACCCTGCCTTCCTGCTGAGTCACTCAGCCAAACCTCTAGACTCCCCAAGTTGACACAATGTATCAACCATAACAAGGGGGTAGGGGAGGACAGAACAGTGTTCCACCTCTACGCTTTATCACTGTCACCCTAGCTGGACATCTCTCAGATCTCAAGCCTTGACTACTTGACATCTGGTTTGATTTCTGGGATTCTTAACTCCTAGAATTTAATAATTGTCTCTCTCTTCAATTTGCTATTATTTCAGAAATAATTATGCTTCCAAAATACACAAAAACAAAGGGAAGGATATTTAATCACTGAACAGTAATGGTAAATTGATACCTTATCATACAACTTTCCAGGGTTCTTTTTTTCCTGTAGTGCTAGCACAACTGGCACTGCAAAATGGAATTTTAAAAGTTAGGTTATTTGTCTTTTAGAGAAAAATGTCCTCTCCAGACTTCCTCAGGCCTAGAGCATAAATGGTTTCCACATCTCTCCTCAGCCCAGATTAACAGACAGAATATATAGTCTCAACACCATGAGGTTAAAATCAGTCTCAATCACTTAGGAAAGAGGAAGAGGCCCAGATCAAGGGAGGGATGGAACAAGACAGGAAATGTCTAATGTCTCATTGCATCCCCTCCTCCAGTGTTCCTTGCTATAAAAATAAAAGACCCAACATTTCTGTACACAGTGAGATGATGATTTGAGGTCAGTCTCTTTGGATCTAACTTTGAATAAATCCTTTCTTCTTTTTACCAAAAAAAGGGTGTTTACTACATTTATATTAGTAAAATATAAATTTAAATCACAGAGATACAATTTGCTCCTCACCAAAAAGGTTAAATTAAAGACTAACAATACCAAGTGTTGGCAAGGATGTGGTTCAGCTGGAATTCTCAAACACTGATGATGAAAGTGAAAATGGTAAAACCATTTTAGAAGGCTGTTTGGTAAGTATTTATAAAATTAAATACACATACTCCACTGGCCAGAATTATGTCTCATATAACGGTTATAGAACTAATATAATTACTATATAAAACAATATCAATTGTCTAATATGAGAGAATATGTTTGCAGAATATATAACCACAAGTGATTACTACTAGACTATATAAAGAATATATATTGCTTTGTAGGACACATTAATAAGAAAAATATAAAAATAATCCAGTAGAAATACATACATAGTCAGATCTCCAGAGAGAAAAGACAAGTGGCCAGTGAGCATATAAAATAAAACTTCACTATCAGGAAAGTACAAATTAAAACAATAAACTTCACCAAATCATCGAAGTGTCAATAGGACAAATAGGGATAAGATGCAACTCCTGCAAAAACATCCAGTGCTGTCAGAATACACGACACCTCCATTCATATCACTGCTTGAGGAAAGAGAGCAGCACAATTTCTAAATGAAAATGTTGGGTCTCAGAAAATGCTGTCTCTAAATAAGGTACTGTGGCACACTGAATATTTTAGGCTGAAGGAAACTGAGAAAACTTCAGATGCAGAAAAGTATCTCTGAACTCCTTCTGCCCCTCTCTGGAGAAGGCTTGTGTGTGACGGGTGTCCTGCTCCACTCCCGGAGGGAGGCAAGTTTACACAGAGACCAAGAAGAATCTGAACAAGATTTGCTAAGACCTCCACCCAGGTCATTATTCATAAATCGCACCCACTTCTGTCCTGTCATATTTCTTTGTTTCTGTCCACTCTTTATCAAACCTAAGCACAAAAATATGTGTTAGCCAGGTACGGTCATGCACATCTGTAATCTCAGTACTCTGGGAACCTGAGGCAGGAAGACCATGAGTTCTAGTCCAGCCTGGGCAACTCAGCAGATTAGCAAGGCTCTGTCTCAAAACAAAAGCTATAGAAAGGGAACTGGGAATGTAGCTCAGTATGAAGACCTTGAGTTCAGTGCTCAGTACTGCCAAAAAAACCAAAAACCAGCTTGTCCAACTTCTCTATCTTCACATCTAGAGACTCTGTGTCACATAAAACTTTTTATTAAAAATGCTTTTTCTTACTACTGTATCTCTGATTTTAGTGTTGCCAGCTGTGAACCTCATTATAGATGAGGAATTGTATGGCTTTTCTCCCCTATACAAGTATACACCAAATCTGGAACCCAAAACTGTTTTTTCTTTGCATTCCTAACTTACATCTCCAAGAAAGTCCAGGAGTTCAGCAAAAGGAGACTCCCCAGTGCTAGACAATCCCCTTGGATCCTGGAGATCTGCCTTTCCCTGGAAGCGTCATCAGTCAGTGAGGTCTGAGCCAATCATCCACTTCTCTTGTGGCACTCAGTGACTCCATTGGTCATTTCTGAACCAGACAAAACCAGCAGATACGATTACTGCCTCCCTTCTTCCTGCAAAACCCTCTCCGCTGGGCCGGGGATATAACTCAGTGGCACAAGCGCCTGCCTGGCAAGCACAAGGTCCTGAGTTCGATTCTCAGGTACCAAAAAAACAAACAAACACAAAGCAACAACAACAGAAAAAGCCCCTCTTCCTGGCCTAATTCCAGTGGCCTCAGACCTGAGGGGGACCCTGTGCCATGTCTTGTGTGCTAACTTTCCCAGGCATAGCAATCTATCACAGCAGAGCCTGCATCACCAAAACACAGACAAAAATAACATGTCAAGAAAGTAGAAAGTAGCCATTACAGAACGTAAAATAAATGTAATCAATAATATAAAACTAAAACAACTGTTCCATTGTCTGCTTTTCTAACATTGGATTAATGTCTATTTTGAACTGAAACTTTTCTAAATAAAAATCAGAACTTCTTAGGGTATTTTTTTTTAAAGAAGCAAAGGTAATCATGGAAATGAGAACGTTTTGCTCCAAGAAATGGAGATTTGGGTCTATGTACAATTTTTGGCCTCCCTTACACTGAGCGAGATCAGAATAAAAACATTAGGAGCCTAAATAGGACCTCGTGGTAGAAGCAGGAGAGTAGGCAGTCTGCCAGTTACGGGAGCAAAGGAACCCTCTGGCCTCCCCAGCACCCGTACTGCTGAGCCCAGCCCCACGCGCAGACGGTGTGTGACTGGAGAGAAGAGTGTGTAGTGTGGAAAAACTTCTGCCAACTAAATAACATGCTGGAAAATTAAGGGTTATAAAGTCGGCATCAAAACTGAAATCACACATCACCGGGTGGATCTCTCTCTTTCTCTCTCCCTCCCTCCCTCCCTCCCTCCCTCCATCACCACCTCCTCCCCTCCCTCCCTCTCTCATTCTGTCATTGTAGAAGTAAGCAGCAACAACAGGCAAAATACAAAATGGATAAATTTTGAAGGCCAAGCTGAAGAACAGACAGAAAATGAGGTAGGGTAGCTATTGTAAGCAAGCTCATTAAGGCAACGTGCTGCACGAAACTATAAAAGCTGAAGGATTTTCACCCTGCGCCTCCTGCCCCAGTGGAGGCCAGGTGGGGGTTGTGCATCTGGAGACTCTGAGCCCCGGGATGGCTTGGGGACCATGGGGCTTCAGAAGGCTGTTACCACCCCAGAAACCAGAATCGTCCCGGATGAACCACTGAACAGGGTTTTCCAGCCCTTTTCCCTGTATCTTCCCCTACGGTGCCTTTTTAGGCATTTTCCCTAATTGCTCCCCCATTATATATTTAAACCACAAATATGCTGTATGTCCATTTAGATAATGTCTGTTTATCTGCGCTCTGTATGTAAAGAGGGTGAAATTTTGCCTCCCAAGAATGTGTTTTCAGCCCCCTCAGGATGAAATGATGCTCTGAGAAAGGGTGGTCCACTCCTTCATCTCACCTCAGATGGCATTTTCTTATAACCACAACCAATAGGTAAAGGTAAATTATATTTTTATGAAAACTAGTAAGGAGTGCAGGTACCGGATCATCCTGAGTCCTGTCCTTGATAGCACGCAGGTGCCTCTAGGGGCAGGTAGCAGAATTGCAGGAGTTCAGGCAAGAGGCGGACACCATGCGCTCTAACGGGTTTTGTGTTTGTTGCAAAAACTTCACACATACAGTACCTGTCTCTCCTGGTTGTAGGGATCGCTTTGAGAATCTACAAGAGGTGATCGAAAACTACGGTGAATGTTTAAATCTGTAAAAATCCTAATACAGTAAAAGACACATTGACAAGCAGGAAGGGATGAGTGCATTCAAGCCCGGGGGTAACATTATTAGTGTTTGAGGGGGGTTAACAGCAATGGGTCTTTCACTGTAATTTCTTAAAATTTAAACACTCACTGTAGTTTTACCACACCTCACCAATCAAATGTTTCCGGCAATTTCTGTCAAATAAAAGCAATATATTGTGTCCTCATTCCTGTTACTCACTCTGTCTGGCGCTGTGCAATTTCTGGGGCTTCCCCCAAGTCAAGGTGATCATGAGTTGGAAATGATTCCAGACATCGAGGCGTCCATGACAGTGCAACTAAACACATTCACAGAAGAGTTTCAGAACTGATTCAGAAGGTTGCCAGAATGATGGGATAGGTATGTTTGGAAGCAAGAGGGAATATTTTGAGGGGTGTTAATGGCAGTGTATGTTTTATTTCAATAATTCTTAGATGCAAACATTCACCATATTTTACAATCACATAGCATGTATATATCTAGTTCTGCCAGCTAAGAAGACTTTGTCAAACTTCCTGGTTCACAGTACTATGGAATACAAATGTTTTATTTCCATGTATTTTTCTAAATTAAAATTGCAATATAAAGTTTAGTGGTTTTCAACCCATATTGCCTCAAATCCAGATATAGCATCCTAGATATGGGGACGCCGAGCCCACTTGAAAATCTTTCTTCTAGAAAGACTGAGTTAACAAGTCCCTGAGGCAAACACCTCAGGGTTAGCTTGGAAAGAGTTGCTCAAAATAGACTAGCCAGTCCTTTGGTTGCAAAGCCTTCAGGGGCTTCATTCAACTAAACCATTTTAAACTGGCTTACATTATAACAGTAGTTGTAATAGCAGTTACCATTATTCCAGGAACCTATAAAGAGAGTAATGTCATCCCCATTCTACAGATGCAGAAAAAGAGGCTGGTGGTGGTCACCCCTGGTTCATGTCCCCTGGACTGACAAGCATGGTGGAGTAACAATTCAAATCTAGCTCTGCCTAACCACCATGCCAAAATGTTTAAACAGAGCACTGTCCCTCCCTTCGTGTAAACAAGCTTTGATTGAAGACACTAGTACTAAATGTCAAGTAGAAGCATTTCCACTAAGATATAAGCAGCGTCACTCAACTTTCCAGGCTGCTAAAAACCTGGGGCAACAGCTCCATCCTTCTAAAACCAAGCAGGTTGAAAAAGCCACTGTGAAGATTTGTTTTCAAATTTGAGACCCACTCAAAGAGGGTGTTCTTGGAGTTCAGCAGACAACGAAAAATCATCCCTAGCTCTACCCACTAAGAACCGGTGCATAGAACTCCAGCTCTCTATCAAGCTCCCAGCCCCAGCCAGCTAAAAGGGCTCTCTGCTTTGCATGCGGCTGCACAGAGGCAATTTATTTTCTCACTGGAAACGGAGATGCCGGGACAGCAGAGCTGTGTCACACATGGGGAAGCCACCACTATGGAGGACAGAAGCTCCTTCCAGCTTAGCTTAGCTGCCATCTTTCGGGCTGCCTTGATAGAAGCGAGAATGGTGCATACCCAACCCCTGTCTCAAATCCCTGCCTTCTCGGAGAGAATAATGGCAAGGTTCGAGGGGGAAAACGGGAGGGGAACCTCTCCCTTGAAACCTTGACTATTGGGCTCTGTAGAGATGGATTAGCATTTCAGAGATTTATTCGGTTTCTTGAGTAGAAAAGCTGACTCACAGATAGTATAAGTTTGGGTGTGATAGCTTAGAGCTAAATCTGTGTCCTGAAGCAGCATCTCAAACCAATAATTTTGAAAAGGCATAATGGAGTGCTGTGATAACCCCAAAACTCCATAAATAATGGAGTCACGCCTCTCTTATCCGCTAGTCAAGCATCAAACACCCTCAGCCATCCAGAGCATCTGAAAATGTACAACTACCCTGGCAGTCACCCCACTCCTGGAAAAATTAAAAAGCCAAGTAGAGCCTAGGAGGGGAGGTTATAGAAGGACTGCTGTGATTGGTGGGTTTGCAGTCAAAGGAGCCTCTTCATAGGTGAGCAGTGGCTCTAAAAATCAAGGGCCATTGGGAGCTAAAGGAAGGGACAGGAGGGAAGATGACAAGAATGCAGAACACCTAACTCCTAGAGAAACGTACTAATGCGATACGCACCATGCAATATGTGAGCCACAAATGCAAGTCACCAGTGTAACTGTAAATTTTTTAACAGTTACACTAAAGCTAAAAAGGAATCCAAAATATTATTTATTTGACTTAAGTAATCTATTCATGATATCAGGTCAATATGTTTAACTGATCGCGACATTTATATTCTCTTTTTTAACAGTAAGACTTCAAAGCCCAGCACATAGTTTGCATTTACGGTGTAGCTCAGTTTGGACTGGCCACCTTTCAGCGCCGCGTCTGGTGGCTACTTGACCCACAGAAGATCCTCAGCCGCACGCTCAGGGGAATCACAAAGAAACAGAAAGTCATTCGTTAGAGCCTTGCTGGTAAATAATGGAAGGTTGAAACCAGTCTAAATGCCCACCAGCTAATGAAGATACCCTTTAATTTTATTATATTAAAAATGTGCTACAAAGAGACAAATTAAAATGAATAGATTGAATCTAAATGTATCACTATATCACTCAAAATCATAATGCTGAAGGACAAAAGCAGTCTACAGACACATACACGCAGAGTACCATTGAAGTAAGGCTTTTTAAAAAAATAATCCCCTCAAAAAATCGTATGTTAATTTTTGAAACAAACATTCTGTGAGGTAAAAATACGTCAGAGAAGGAATGTACGCAGACTTTAGAAAGCGTCCTTCTAGAGGAGAAAGGAAGGAATGAGAGAAGGAAAGAAAGGACTCTTGAGAAATCCTCTCGTCCTCTGTTGAATATTTGTTGTCTTTATGAGTTTTTTAAAAAATAATCTGACAGGAACACAACAAAACGTTAACATTGTTATTGAAAATGTGTGTTAATATTGGTACGGAAATGATCATGAAATCATTTTCATTTATTTTCATTATCATTATCATTTATGTTTTATATAAGACGCAACGGTGCGGACCGGCAGCATCCTGGACGTCGCAGGGGGCCGGCAGCTGATGAGCTGAGGCTGGTGCCTTGCGCCTCCTCCAAGTGCAAACACTGCGGGTTTGAGGATGAGTAACTGTGAACCTAGTTAAAAAGGAAAGGTGCTCTTGTTTTTGAACACGCTCTCAAAGCAAAAATACAGTTTGTTTTATTCATAGGAATCGATGTTAAACAGTGCACCGAACTTGGAGCATGTAGAGGGTGTGTGTCCTCCTGCACTCGGGCTCAGCAGCGCCCCTCTTGGCGGTAATCGGTAACTGACGCGGGCTATTTTCTTTTCGCCCTCTCTGCTAAGCTCCAGCTTCACAGCAGAACCTCCTACTCCACAACTTCTGACTAGTGGTCCAGTTTCCCGCCCACACACACACCTCCCCCGCTGCACACGCACAGCCCAGGCCCGTGCTTCTGCCTCCTCTCCTTGCCGGCGAGCGCTTTGGACTCAGCCAGCTGGGACAGCCATGCGAGCAGCTCCTTGCTGTCCTCTTCGAGCCCGCTTCTCGCCAGCGCGTCACGCTCAGAGCCCTGAGGCCGGTTCCCAGCGCTGTCTGCAACCAGAGGCCCCTCTGCCCAGCCCTGTGCCGCTCCTTCCCTGGGAAGCGGTTCGTCCGCTCCACGGCATCAGCTTCTGATGTTTAACGCCATCCGTGGGGCTGTTTTTGAAGTTTCATCAATTACCTTTATCCCGCCTACAGAACTTTTTATTACGCAATCGGAAAACAAGAGAAAGAAAAAGAAAGGAAAGAAAGAATGTACATGTAGTTAGTCAGGCAGGAGCTCCCACTCCGAGCCCAGTCCCCCAACTGGACAGATTATTTCACCCTCTTTTGAGTCTGTTTTGCACTTTCTAAGTGTCCAAGCAGACCGGTCCGCCTCGGGTTCAGGGTGCTCTGGGGCTTCCTTATATCCATAAGGATCATTATTACTCTGATTATTAATAAGGATTATTAATATTCTATTATTACTCGGATTATTATTAGTCATGATTATTTATACTCTGACTTCCTCTGTTTTCTTTGGGAAAGTCTGCACACACGGAAAGAGTTCCATTTCCTTCCTCAAAAAGCGATTTTTTATGCTTTTGTTTTTGAGAAATCAAGATAAACCCCTGTGTTATTTAATAAAAATTCCACACCTTCAATCACAGGCCACATTAGCTTAGAGCTAATTACCTTTCTTGTAATTCATTTATTTTAATAAAGATGGATATGTTAGCTGTTTGTAAAAATAAACTGTTTGGAAAAGAGAGACAAAGAGATTTAATTTTCCACAGCCAAGCAAACACTCTGAAATAATTTTTTAAAGTCGTAAATGATGAGCCCCTGCGAAAGCCCTTTCACCTCCAGAATGTTGTTAGCCTTGCAGTCATGCTGCAAACCGGTCTCATTTGTTAGGAAAGAAAAAAAAAAAAAAAAAAAAAAACAAGCGCTGCCTTGCACAGCCCTTGTGCATTTTAAATGTATTGAAATCGAATTTCATCCTTGTCCTGGAAGTAGCCCAGGCAGGACCAGGCTGTGGAAGGAGAAGTGCCATCGCGGCCCTTCTGACCTGCACCCCGCGGGGTGGAAGCGCCTGGAGTCGTCTTTACTTTGAGCCGGAGAAAGACGTCGTCTTCAAACAGAAACGGTTGATTCTCCCACAAACCTTACTTCTAAATAAGTTCCTTTCTAAAACCTTTTGCAGCACACTCTGGTTGCGGGCAGATTTCGTTGGCTCTGTACTTTTAAAACCTTGCCACCAAGACTATAACCGAATCGGTAGCCTCTGTCCGTGAGTTCATCCTTTCTTTCTTCTTTTTCCTCCTTGCCCTCTTCAGATCTCCCTCCTTTCCTTTTATGCCAGTTTCAGTGTCCTGAGTAAATAGCATCATACTTTTGTCTTTGGCGCCCTCTTGTGGTCATTTTGTTATAATCGCTACCTCGTGGTGAAAAGTAAAGCCCCAGTAAGGAATTTACCCGTTCTCACTGCAAAGCCAGGAACAAATTCACTCTACCCTATTTCTGCAGAATGTCTATAAAACACTCACCCAACTAGTCAACTAGTCAGCTATGCTCCTTAAGACCTCAGGAGCACATCCAGACAATAACTTCAAGCTGTTGTGAAGAAAAGTATCTTTGAAAAGTTCCTAATCCAAACCCTTATCTAGTAACAAATTAACTTTGGGTTCAGGATGGTCCCCAAGCTACGGACTAAGTGTTCCCGTAATGAGTGATTGTACATATCTCTGATCCTTCTCTTTTCTGTAAGGATGTGCTATATAAAAACGAGTATTAAGTATCCCAAAAAAGTTTAAAATTAGAACCTTTAAAAATAAATAAGTAAAAGCCCCACTAATGCGCCGTTTTGGTCAGAGTGAAAGGCAGAGTTCAGAGCACTGGAGATTCTTGTACATTCCCAGTGCTTGGTGCTCATGCCCGGATGTTGCTGCATGCTTCATCCGGGTTCTCATCCTCATCGTTGTGATGCGCGTTGTCAATATTCTGTCTCAACACGGCCCTCAAACAGAGGTAAATTATTTCAGACACAGACTGCACTCTCCCCCCACCCTTCCAATCTTATAAGCTAAAGCTTTATAAAGTGATACACTGAAAACGCAGTGGTCTGTTACAACAGCTGGTGGCAGACTCAGAAACCAGGCGCATGGTGCAAAGCAAACACACAGGGAGATGAATGCTGTCACAACAGGGCCGCTTTAGCTCACTGTGGCCACTTTGGGGTTTCCAAGGAGGAAATGTGTATTTTGGCTATTTCGTCCATCCTTGGTCAGTTGGCTGCATTGCTCTTAGGTGACCTGTGGCCACTTTGAAATGCAGCTCAGATGTTGCCAGCCGTTCTGACTTTTCCATATCTAAGCCTGGGCTCCCCTCCACAGCAGGACTTCAGCAGCCTCCTAGCTCAGGATTACTCTACCTCTCCTTTGCCCCTCCAGCCCTGGGTGGCCTCCTGTGGTTACAATGCTCAGGGTAACCTGGCTTTTCTCTGTTTGTTTTGCCAGCCCTTCCGAGTCCTGATGTAAATTTTCTGTCTTGAAATATCTAGGGGTTTTAGTTTGAGTTTGTTTTTCCTATGTCTAACCTGGCTAGTGGAGTACTGAGGTTTTCATGTATACTCGGTCATATAAATAACATTTGGTCGTGAAAGTTGATTGCTCCTGAAGGCGCAAATTCACCCCTGCCATTCTCACTAGAACTCCAAGGACCTTTCTCAAATTCAGATTAGCTGCCTCCCTATCAAAAGTTCTTATAAGGCAGTGTTTCCTGATGCTTCCTTAGGCTACAAATTCTTGTGGAATAAGTTTTCTAATCCTCCCAGGACTTAAATGAATCAAATCTTCTCATGTGTGGCTTGGAAACGAGAACTTTTGACCAACACTCAGTGTCTGGAACCATCCTGCAATCTTGAGAAACATGATGGAGACCACTGGCTCTAACCCCATGATGATTCCTGTGCGTGGTAGTAGGTGACACTCTGCCCCAGGCAGACACCTGACTTAAATGGGTAATCCAGTCAGTCGTCTCCCTCCTGGGCACACTTACAGGTAAAAAGAAGTGGTTAAGTTGTAGTTAGACAGAAATAAGAAGCTCTGGTGTTCTACCGCACCACAGGTGCCTACAAATCAAGGTAATATACTATATATTTCCAAAAAATGAAAGTTTTTGTAACTTTTTCATCATAAAGAAATAATAAATGTTTGAGGAGATAGATGCATTTCACCTAGTTTAACTATTATGCAATGTATGCATGCATCAAAACACCACCACATGCAGCCATATAAATGTGTACAATTTTTATGTTTTTATGTGTCAGTTAAAAATAAATTTAACTGAGAAAAGAAAAATTTATTTGGCAAGGTAAAATTAATCTGCCAAGTGGCATAAATAGATATGAAATTATGTAATAATTTTGTAACTGAGATGACATCATTGAAAGAAAGAGAAGATGGACAGGCTCGGATTCACACACATTGTAACTGGGTCCCATGTGGCAAGTTGTTTCAACTCTTAGGGCTTCGGTCTTCTTTAAAGCAAGAATAAGACCATCTA
The DNA here is from genome assembly GCA_004027595.1 of Dinomys branickii. Taxonomy (NCBI): domain Eukaryota; kingdom Metazoa; phylum Chordata; class Mammalia; order Rodentia; family Dinomyidae; genus Dinomys; species Dinomys branickii. The sequence continues at coordinate 65,849 of PVLD010008005.1, forward strand.
CTTCACACAGCTGTTCTGAGCATTAAGAGAGAAGACATGTGAGTCACATTAGCATGGTCCTGGGCAGCAAAAATGCATCCAATCAGCTCCTTTCCCAGAGTGTTGGGTTCACAGTGTATTTGTACAGTAACAACCTCGCCACACTGACACTGAGGTCCCACAACACCCAACACTGCATAATCCAGTACTGGCATGAGACACGCACAACAGCGTGCTGGAGATTCAGAGAGTGGAAGCGGCACTACATTACCGGTATGTAACAAATGAGTCCGTCTAAATAAATGGGCTGTGACGTGGAAGCACACAGTCTAACAGGAAACAAAAGGGGAGGGGCTGAACTTTCTCTGAGGGAGTAGGATGGAACTCTGACCTGGAGGCTTAAAGGTAAGCTGAGAGGGAAACTAGGAGCTGGAAGTAGAACAACTGCAAAAACAATTGAAACAAATGATAAAATAGAAATCCTTAGCAAAGAAACAAAAATTCTCAGAAAACAAATAAAATGTGTAAAGCAAAATCAAATGGATATTTAATAACTTAAAAATACGATAACAAAAATGAAAATTTCAGGGGACAGTGGATGGGCTTAACAGCAGAAGAGGAAGAAGATAAGAAGAAAGAGGCAATGAACTGGAAGGCGCAGCTGTCTTAGTCACTGTCCCACTGCCAGGACAAGATGCACAATACCCATGACTTAACGGAGAAGAGAGTTGCTTTTGCCTCAGTTTCAGTCTGTAGCCACCTGGCTCCAGGGTAGAAAGAGCATGACAGAAGGACCTGGCGTAGGAAAACTGCTCGTATCATGGCAGCCAGAAAGTCAGAGAGAGGGGAGGACCCAGGAGGATATGTCCTCCCAGGTCACACCCCAGTGACTGGCCTCTTCTGACTAGACCCCACATTCATCTCTGAACTCCCCAGTGGATTAATGCACTGGTGAGCATAACACCCTAATCATCAAATCACCCTCAGAATCTAAATACATGAGACCTTTTGGGAGACATTTTAGATTTAAACCATAGCAGGAACAATAGAAAGTACTCAGTCTAAACAGCGAGAACAGACTTCCAGGAAGATGGCGACCGGGTAAGCTGAAGAGAAAGATCCTCCCAGAGGATCACCACCCAGACACTGGAATATAGCAACATGAGAAAGACAGGAAGGAGAGAAATGTGTACCCTGAACCCAGGAAGGATTTGAAATGAGAACTGAAGCCCTCAGAAAGACCAAACAAGACCTCTTGTGCAGGAAAGGCTCAGAGGGCTGCCATGGTGCAGTTGGAGGAAGAGGAGGCAGAGAAGGAGGGAGTCACCACTCCAAAAAACATTCTCGGCCCACTCCCTCATTCTGGCACTCACAGCTCCAGCTTCGGAGACCCATGCTCACGCGAGCCTCCTGACTTGGCCAGGGGAGAGCAGAGTTCCACGAGCTGGTCCAGGATTGGAGAGGAGAAAGCACAGATGGGAAAAGAGGCAATGGCAGTCAGGAGGTGTTGTCAAACCCAGTGTGAGGATGAGAAGTAACAGCAGCCACTAAAACAGAATCCCCACCTTGAAGCAATCTTCCTAATCAACAACTGGAGACAAGGCAGAGTCAAAACAACCAGTACACAGCCCACCACACCCAGCTCTGCATCTACCCCAAGGCTGTGGTCTGCTACCTCTCCACTGTGTGAACAACTACCAGCAGAGAGCAGCAGAGAGCATTGGCAGCAACCCCAGGGCCAGAGCAATTCCCAGGGATCCAGCCAAAGAACAAATTGGAACTACAGCACAACAGCAAGAGGGAGCTGCAGATGGAGGTGGATCACATGGCCCCACACCCTTCTCACTCCAACACCAAGCAGGAAGCATTGAGCTGAGTTACGGGCTTCAACTCCCACCCTGAACTCCCTCTCTGAACACCTTGAGTCTTGGTGGCCCAAGCACTCAGCATGTGTCCCTGACAGCAATGGGCTGAGTCTACGGGCTTCAGGACTCACCCAAAACTACTAATATGAGCACCTAGAGGGTCTCCATACTGCTTGCATATATGAACCTTGTATGAACCCATAGCAACAAATTATACAGAAAGCAGCAGTCCAGGGGTCCAAGAGACAAGAATATACTCTACACAGCAGACCTGAGAAAATCCTCCAATTCTCTCCTAGAACTAATAACTAAACTTAGTACACACCCTGGACTACCACAGTGAGCATGGGTGGGGGAGACCTCATGCCCTGTGCCCAGCATTGTAAGTGCGCCCAATGCCCAGCTGCAAGGGTCAGGGAATGGCAACACTGGAGATCGGGAGGCTGGAGGAGGTGAAGACCTGGAACTAGGGTGCAGACCCAGTTCTCTAGCTAGGTGGGGACAGCCTCCAAAGAGTCATAGGCGGCCTTCAAGGAGACACTAGGGGCCTATAAGGGGCCCCCAGGGGCCTTGACAGGGAGCCCAGTAGCCTGAGGGAAGAGGGGGCTCCCTCCAGGCTACATGAGAACCCTGAAGACCTGGACAGGGCCTCTGGCAGCACGGTGATGAGGCAGAGCCAGGTGGTCCACTGGGGGTGACCCCATAGACTCAACCTGGCCCCTGGCAGCACGGTAACAGGGCAGAGCCAGGTGGTCTGCTGGGGGCAACCCCATGGACTTGACCAGGTCCCCAGGAGAGCCTCACTGGTGCGGAGCCCGGCAGCCTGCTTGGGCAACCCTGAGGACTTGACTGGACCTCTGGACACGATGTATTGAGGCAAAGCCTGGTGGTTCACTGGGTAACCCCGCCGACTCAACTGGACCCTCGATGGCCTTGAGGGCTTGTCAATGGGGGCTTGACCATAGTGAACCTGGTTCCCTGCCTATCTACTGTCTTTGAGCATGGTGCTTTTCCACCTCCTGCCATAGCAATTTGTATACATCCACATATGTTACAGCATAATTTGAAGCAGCCACATCTCTTCCCAAGGTGAGAGTCTGAAGGAGTAAATAAACCCAAAAGTACAGTTATTATCAGAGAGAAGATGACTAATTGGGTGGTAGAACAATAGTGATGAGGGTGGAGAAAATTGATTAGTTGAACAAGCCATCATCTGTATAACTGAGTAACAAATGTGAAGGTGACATTATGTAATATGGCATCCCGTGCTAATTCCCTACTATGTTCTCTATAATTTGGAATTTCCTTTATTGTTTTTGTGTTAACTAATGCGAAGATAACATTATGTAATACAGCATCCAGTACTAATTCCCTACTATTTTCTCTATAATTTTGTGTTTCCTGTATTGTTTTTGTGTTATTCTGGTTTATATGTCTCCATTCTTTTGTCTTTAAGAAAACTAAATAGCATGAACAGACTTTAAATAAAAGAGCCTCTAGGATCTCTGAGACTAAAATAAAATATTTAACATTAATCTTACCAAAGTCATGAAAGCAAGAAAAAGAAGTCAAAACACTTTCAAAAAATTATTTAAAGAAATGATAGCTGAATACTTACCAAATTTGGCAAAAGATATAAAACTACTGATTTAAGATAACCAAATTTTAAGTGGGATAAATCTAAAGAAATTCATACCAAGTTGTATCACAGTTGAAATTCTGAAAACTAAAGAAAACAATCTTGAAAGTAACTGGAGAAAAATGCATCTCTTTGTGGCTGAAAACCATCCTAATGACAGCAGATTTTTCTTAAAACATTATGAAACTCAGAAGAAAATGATTCGATATTTTTCAAGTTCTAAAAGAACAGAAGTGTCAACCTAGAATTATATACTCAACAAAAATATCTTGTAGGAGTAAAGGTGAAATCAAGACATTCTCAAATAAAGAAAAGCTAAAATAATTTGTCCTTAGCAGACCTATTCTCATAAAAATAACGAAAAGTTATCTATGCAGAGAGTAACAAAAGAAAGAACCTTGAAACAATGGGAGAAAATCATATGATCATTTCAATGCAGAAAAGACATTACTCAAAAATCCAATGCTCATTTGTGATTTTTAAAAATTCTTTTAAGATAGGAATAGAAAATAACTTCCTCAAATTCATGAAGAACATGTACAAAAACAGCTACAGCTAAAAGCATTCTCAGTGATGAAATACTAAATGTTTTTCCATAAAGTCAGAAATAAGTCCAGGATGTCTGCTCTCATCACTCCTAGTAAATATAATGCTTTAAGTTCTATCCAGTTCTATCTTTATTGTCTACAAGAAAACAAAGATGAGTAAAATATATACAAAACAGAAAAGAGAGATAAACCTCTCCTTATTTTCAGAAGATATGATTATTTACATAGAAAATACCCCCCAAATTTTAAAAGGTCAGGAAACAAATAAATGAGTTTTGCAAAATTGCGAAATACAAGATAAACACTAAAATTTCAATCATGTATATATATATGGCACTTCACTCTTTCTAATTTTTCCTAAGAGCAAATTTAATGAATAATTAAGAGCAAATTCAAAACCAGATAGTCTAGTTGTGAAAAGAAATAAGATTCCCTCCCTCCCCCTCTCTCCATACTCAAATATATATTAGGATATCTCACTTGAAAATGCAGTACTATTTCTCATCTCTTGAGTAAATAGGCATAAATCTAAAGGGACATGTGCAAAACTTATATACTGAAAACTACACAATGCTGAGGAAAGACTTAGATCTAAATTTTGAAAAAACTAAATAAATGGGAGACACAGAGTTCATAGATTAGAAAATTCAAAATGGCAAACGTGTCAATTCTTCCCAAATTTATACACAGTTTAAAGAAATTCCTACCACCAAAGTCTCTGCAAGAATTTATGCTAGGGGCTGGGGATATAGCTCAGTTGAATAAGCGCTTGCCTGGCAAGTGCAAGGTCCTGAGTTTGATCCTCGGTACCACAAAAAAAAAAAGAATTTATGCTAAAATTTATACAAAAGACAACAGAGTTAAAATAACTAGAAATATTTAAAAACAAAAAGAAAAATGAGTGAAATTAGTCCCTCCAGTTTCAGAATTTATTATTCACCTATACTTATCGTGACTGTGTAGCACTGAACAGAAAGAACATCGTGGCATTGTCCTAGATATGGTAAACTAAAGAACAAATATCAACAGTAATGTGCGTAGTATTCTAAAGCTAAAGCTAAAGCACTGATGAAGTTTAAAATGCTGTAAATAGGGGCTGGGGATATAGCTCAATGGAATAAGTGCCTGCCTGGGAAGTGCAAGGTCCTGAGTTCAATCCCCAGTACTGCAAATATATATATATATATATATATATATATATATATATATAATGCTGTAAATACAGAATCCCCAACGATGTCTCAACGGTGTGAGATGATTTTGGTGAATCTATGTAATGTAATAAACCTGGACAAAAATAAAAATATTGATTCTCTCATTTCTCTTCAGAACTAAAGGACAACTCCCTGGTTTTGCATTTGCTCTTAGTAAAGTTAGACATTATGTTTGCCCTTTGGAAAAATGAGAAAGTGCCATAAAAAAGGGAAAAGTTAGTTGTTCTACAAATATCCAGATGGATTAGTGTGCCAATTTAAAGAGGATAGACAATGTTATGGTTTATACATTGCGTCAACTTGGGAAGTCTAGAGGTTTGGCTGAGAGACTCAGCAGGAAGCCAGAGTGCTTATTTCGTATACATCCTGAGCCTGTGGAAGAGGAGGACATGGAGATTATGTGAGTGCCACATGCTCCCTGAGTGGGGGTAGCCTGTTTACAATGTAAGGGAGGGAAAGAGGCTGCTTCGCCGCCATTCCTCCCTTTTGTTGGTGGTTTTTGCTGTGCGCTGCCTCCATGAACGTTTGCCCTCTGCCATGTGCCACTCTGCCTCTGAGCTAGCCAAGTATGGACTGAAACCTCCATAAACTGTAAGCTAAATAAACCTTTCCTTCCTTCATTTTGGGCGTTGGGTACTTTGTTTCAGCAACAAGAAAAAAGTAACCAAGACAGACAAATACAAATATGTTGTGGGAAAATATATCAGTTGTATTTATAGGTTTTTCCCCTGACAATACTGACAAAGCTTTGCAACTTAAGAAAATGAAGAACATTCATGTTACATTACTATAAGCCTGAAGGTGAAGAGAACTCTAATAGAATGTCTTCCCAAAATAGCCATTGTCTTCCTTAAAACAAGTGACTGTTGAATGGAGCTGGTGAGAGACAGTTCTGGCATCCCTATTCCAATGTATTACAGAGACCTCAGGCATTGGGAAAGCCAAGAAATGGGTCACTTACATTTGCAGACTGCTGACAACTTGCTAAAGAAAGCAGTCTGACCTTAGAGTAATAATAAACACTCAAGCACATTCAGACCAATTGTTCTCAAATTTGAGCATCCATCAGAAACACCTGATGGTGGGCTTGTTGAATCAGCTTTCTGGGCTTCACTCCCAGAATATCTAATTCAGGGGTCTATGGTGGGGCCTGAGAGTTTGCATTTCCAACAAGTTCTTTGCTGCTGCTGCTGCTGCTGCTGCTGCTGCTGCTGCTGCTGCTGCTGTTGCAGATATGGGCATCATACTTGGAAAATCACTGAGCTAGAACTTACATACTTGTTTGATACTTACTTATGGAAATTATCACAAGAAACCATTTCTCACTAAATGTGCTAGTATGCCTCCATTTATCAGGAACAGCACATTTCCTTTATTCTAGGACACCCAGAACTATCTTTTTATAACCAGTTATATCCTAAAGCATCAACTGAGGTTTGGGATACCTCTATATTTCTGTCCCTCTGTTTTCTACTTTTGCTAAAAGATGTCTTGTTTTCTAAAGGGAAGAAAGAGTGGAAAGCTTATGTAAATGAATGAATGGGCAAACTCTCATTGTGTCTTACTGATCTAGAAATATAGGACTTGGAAGCCATCAACACTCATCATAAGCCTTATATTTGACATTTTTCCCTTCAGAAAACTCCAGTTGCCAAGACTATGTCCTACATGTTTCTGTCATTTCCCTCTGGCAAGACAGAGAATGGGTCAATGAAAGAATTTCTTGGTGGCCGTGTGGGCTTTAATTTGGAGCCCATTCTACCATACTGATTGCACATTTGCTTGGAAGGAGGCAGGAAGTGCACTGCTGCATGGAGGACTCATTGCTTAGCTCACGAGCCAAGTTCCTACTGTCTCTCATAACATTAGCTGCTCTTGGTTTCTATTGAAAGTCATCTTACAAGTTCACCATGTACACACTACCTCTAGGCCTATGCTCTACTGTGATCAGCCACTGCAATGGCAGTCTCCAGTAGGACGCAAGAACTTCAGTCCTTCCCAGGTAACAGTCACAGGTTCGGTAAGGATCCTGCCACCCACAAGATGATCATCAGTCTCTGTTCCTGTATACATAGCCCATTCGGCAATGCCACTGTTCCTTTGCTCACAAATTTGTACCACAGGGGTGCGCATATGCACATGCATACATGTACAGCCCGCTTTCTGCAACTGCTTTACAATCTCTTGGGTATAAGAATTTAGAATACCATTAACAGGAGGATTTAACCACATCCACAAGCCAGTTTGGAAAATTAAGTTTCAAATCTATTTGGTGTCTATTTTCTCTAATTATAAACAATATTTTGGATTCAGATAATTATTAACTTGCTATTAGCTTAATTCAATTTATAGCTTTCAGGGTGCTATCAACTGATTTCAACCAGCATTTTCCTTTCCCTAGGACAATGGTGGTGAACCTATGGCACATGTGTTATTTCTTTTACTTTTAAGATAAAAGTTGTTAATGTATGAGGTGTTCTTCTAAGCTGAAACCTTAGTATTCAGATTAAATTGCAACATTGGTGCTTTGTGATAAGTAAGTGGGTTTGGAGTTGCAGTTTGGACACTCATCTCTAAAAGGTTCGCCATCACTGCCTAGGGTCACCTGAGTACAGGCAAAGGTGGAGTAGCCTGACAGAGAATCAGAAATGATCCTGTATGTGTTCCCTGAAATCCTGAAGATCTTGGACTATGGCCTACGCAGCCATGAAGCAGGTTCCAAATAGTATTAACTACTACTGTCAGCATCTCTTACGTGTGGGACATCTTGTCTTACATGTAATCCTCACCAACAACCACCTGAGAGATCTATTCTCAGTCAGGTTCTGAAGGCCAGAGACCTTAATGACTCAAATCAATAGATGGATATTATGGTGTAGATCTAGAATGTCCCCCAAAAGTCTCATGTGTTTGGAATGTGGTTGAATCATGGGGGTAAAATAGTCTTCAGTGGGTTGACCCATTGATGAGTTTTTGGCTGGGTGTGCTGTTGGGAAATGTGGCCTTGTTGGAAGTGGGTCACTGAAAGCATGACATGGGAGGGTGTATTTTTGTCTCTGCCTACTGCTCAAGCTGGCAACAAACCTCAGCATTAGTTATGTGGCACTGCTTTCTCAGGTATGGAGCATGCAAGAGGTGTGGAATCATGGAGGCTTCTACTTAAATTTTGAGGGAAGGCCTAGGAGGCCAGGAAATGTGCATTTGAGAGGGCAATACATGAAGCTTGGAGAGCAAAACTAAAAATAAAGTGGATACTCCAAGACGCTGGAGATGCCGTGAGTGTGGATCATCTATTGCAGAAAGCTACAGGCAGTGAGCAGAGCCACTCAGAGAAGCCACGTGGGGTGAAATCAGCAAGGCCATAAGGGTGAGGGTGCCCAAGCCCTTCGGAGTTAACATCTTGCCACAATCCACTCAGGGAGCCTCTGAAATTAATGTTTGCTATACTGGGTTTTGGTCTTAATTAGGTCCGATTCCTTTCTAGCTCCTTCTTTCTGTCTTTTGGAATGGGAATGTTTACTCCATGCCATTGTATGTTGGCACTATTTAGCTTTCTTTTTATTTTTACAGGGATCCACCGCAAAGAGTCTTACTATGCTTTCAGTTCATACAAAACTTGACTTGTTCATGATCCTATGGCCCTCTTAATCATTGTATCCTACTGACTATATGAAATTTCAAAATTATTTTGAAAGATTAAAAGAATAGTAGAAACAGATCAAATGTGTATTGGCTTCTGAATCTATTTTTATTCAAAAGATGTAGTTATGATCAGATAATAACTGTATTAGTCCACTTTCTCATCACTGGGACACAAGACGCCATGCCCACAGTTTAAAGGAGGAGAGGTTTAACTCAGTTCATAGCGTCATGGAGTGCAGTCCATGACCAACTGACTCCAATGAAGAAGCATCATGACAGAAGCACAAAGTAGGGCAAAGCTCATGGAGGCCAAGAACAGGGGGACAGTGCCAAAAAGCAAAGGAACAGAGATCAGTACATAGACCCTGAAGCCACCCCTTCCACATCCAGACACACCCACAAGTGTGTTCCTCCAATTCCCCAGGTGAATCCCAGAGCTAATGAAGTTGACACTGCACCCTAACCACCACAATAACCGTGCATATTTTTTTCCTCTTCTCTAGATACTTTATTTCTGGTAGAAGGAACTGAAGAATGCATTTTAAAACACACGTGTACACATATGGATTGTGTAGTGAACATCTGCTAAATATGCCTGACCAGCTTCTGCCCTTGGTCTTATTCATGATGTTGAGCAAAGTTAATCCCACCAATCCATCCAGTTCTACCAGCCATGGAATGGTCTCCTATTCAGAATAGGTTTCAGGAATGGGTATCTAACTCAAGTAAATTTAATACTTATTCCCAGGACATTTGACAGTGTAACCAAGAAGATGACACTCTCCATTGTATATGAATCTATAGGAGACTGTCCTGCATAAAAACAACACAGAAAAAACAAAGCAGAAAGATGGGGAGAGATTCTATTTTACCTACATCATCTGAGAACCTGAATCCAGGCATGCCTGAAATGAGTTACCTCAGGCCTTTCAGCTGTGTGAGGTAATATGTGGCAATTTGATCTTAAGTCAAACTGAGGTGGTTTTCTGTCACTTAAAGTAGAATACGTTCTAGCAGACATAGTGTCACGTGCCTGTAATCCTAGCATTTGGGAAGCTGTGACAGGAACAGTGCCTTGAGTTTGAGGCCAGTCTGGGCTCTATAGTGAGTTCAAGGACAGCCCAGGACACATAGCAAGACTCTCTCAAAACTCAAAAAGAAGTGGGACAGGTTATTCAGGGTCATTTATAAACCCCAGGTCTTAGCAGACAGTGCTCACCTTGTCTGGTCCCTCCTTCCCTCAATTCCTGCTTAAGTTGGCTTCTTCAGAAGGACTCCAGTATGAAGGGGAGTGGTATTGAAAGCACATACATGAAGTTGTGAGGAAGAGGAAAAGGTCTGAAGTCCAGGACCAGAGATTCTGGTCAAGTTAGGTTCCATATACAGAGAAGGAGGAACCTTGGAAGTAAGTGCTTCCATTGTGTGGCTCCATGAAAACAGAACTAAGCTGCTGTCAGGTATCTTTTCTCCATGCACCTTGTCCATCACAAGCATCCCATGTTGATGGACATCAACGTCAGACAAGGCAATTCTGAGATGATGATGGATTAAGACAAAAACAAGGTTATTTTGTAAGCATGTCTGAACACAAACACGAACATTGTCAAAGCCACAAAAATGCCACTGGTCTCCTCCTCCTGGCTAAGATGAATGACTGCTTGTTCCTTCCTGATTATAGTTTTAACCTCGGCAGAGTCACCCTGCTTCTAGATAAAATGGAATAAGATACCCAACCATAGTACACAATTTACGGCAAAACTCCATTTCCTTAACCCTTCCCAAAATCTCTTAACACAAACGCACGTCGTTTACATCCTTTCTAGCACTTTTATCAACAGTACTGCAATCTTGTGTTATGTGCTCTACCTCACTGCACTGAGTAATAAACCCAATTTATCCGACAATACAAAGGTATTTCTGTTGGTCTTCACTGGAGGGCATTAATATTCTAAACTCTGAGGGAATCAAGACAGGGTTTATCTTATAAGTAAAGATTTGCCTGGCGGTCCACCAGGGCAACCCTGCGGGCTCAACCAGGCCTCTGGGCACGCTGCATTGGGGAAGAGCCTAGCAGTTCGCGGGGATGACCCTGCCAACTCAACTGGACCCCCAATGACCTTGAGGGCTTGTCAGTGGGGTGCTGACCATAGTATACCAGGTTCCTTGTCTACCATCTTTAAGGAAGGGTGCCTTCCCACCTCCTGCCATAGCAATTTGTATGCACCCATGTTTGTTACAGCATAATTTGAAGCAACCATGTGTCTTCCCAATGTGAGAGACCGAGGGAGTAAATAAACCAAGAAGTACAATTATTATCAAAGGGAAGACAACTGACTGGGTGGCAGAACAATGGAGATGAGGGGTTTGATTAATTGAACGTGCCATCATTTGTATAACAGAGCAACAAATGCAAAGGTAACATTATGTAATACAGTATCCACTATTAATTTCCTACTATCTTCTCTATAATTTTGCATTTCCTTTATTGTTTTTGTATTATTCTGTATCTCTCAATTCTTTTGTCTTTAAAATAAAAAAGACTTAAAATAATTCATATAATCATGCAAAGATGGTTTTATGCCAATCTCCACCCCTAGTAAACTGTAGAATAGTCTATAGTCTACAGACTATTCTCAAGAATAGTCTTGAGAAGGCCTCAAAGGGAAAAAACACTGGGCATTATACTACTGAAAAGTAAGGCACCCTAGTTGCTAAGTAGGAAGGAAGAAACATGGACCTTTGGGGTCCCTTAGAAGAGTACTCCTGCCATTACTTTTCCACTTCCCCCATCTCCTTCTGCCTATCCACCTACACACCAAATCTCCTGGAGGCAGGATATGTGAAAGATTTCCGTTATAAATTTAGGGGTGAAAGAAAGAAGCATCTGTGTTCAATTCCCAGGTGGTGCTCAGGGTTTGGCAAGGCTCATGGAACTTCCCTAGGGCCAGCAACACGGAAGAAAAGCAAAGAGGAAAATGGGCATGTGGGGTTCCCAGCACATAGGCCTAAATCTGCTTCCTAGAGTCCTCAAGCTTCACAGTGCACAGAACAGCCACCTGCCTGGGACAGCTGGTGATGAGGGCAGCTAAAACGGCGCCAGCCCTGAAGAAGCCTTACGGTTGGGAGAAACAGACATAGCTGAAACCTACATGGATCAGCCCTAGACACAGGTGGAAATGAGGTGTTTAGCAGATGCCTGGTGAAAGATGACACTAGGATCTCCCTGTTCCCCAAGGCTTGGCATTCTGATGCCCACTTCTCCACCCCAAACTCAACTGCAACCCCTATGGAAGGGGCTGGAGGGATCTAAACTAAGATCACATATATTGATTGAAATTATTCACTTCTCGTGTGAATAATAGGTCAAAACAGAAAATCAGCTCTGTCCTGAAAACACGGACAGTTTCTTTGCCACTCACCTGAGTTTCTGGGAGGAAACCAATGCCCTCCTTCTGTTCTCTCTCACCCCACTCTGCTGCTGTCTCATCTGTTGACTGAGTCATGGCCACAAACCCATGTGACTTCCTCACTGTGACCTACATTCTGAAACTTGGGAATCCCATCTTGTGTGCAGTAACCCATTGGTGCGGATTTTGTATTTGTCCTGGGTTAGTCATTAACCAGTAACATATGGGGGGATAGCTCAAAAAAATGTTGAATGCTTAAATTTTTTTTAAACTTATACAGTAAAAGAAACATCGTCAAGAATGATGTGATACATGTATTTAAATCAAGAGGGTGTACTATGGGTATTTTGAGAAAGATTAACGGCAATGTTTTACTGTAATAACTTTTAAGATAAACATTCACTGCAGTTTCATCACACCTCATTGATCAAACATTTATGGCAATTTCTGTCAAATAAAACCATCACAGTGTGTCCTCATTTACCTTACACAGAGGATCTGGCACCGTGTGCCTTCTGGTTCTTCTCCAAAGCCAAAATAACAGTAAAAGGTAAATGCTTTGAATTCATTCAGGATGACGAGCAGCCATGATTGTGCAACGAAAGACACTCACAAAAGCGAACTTCCACAAATGCTTCAGACAGTGGCAAGAATGTTGTGATAAGTGTATTTTGAGGGAGATTAATGACAACATGTCTTTTACTGTAATAAATATTTTAATTTAAACATTCGATGTATTTTGTGACCACACCTCAAATCCCTTAGGCAAGCTTTTTAATTGCTTTGAAATTCCATTTTCTCATGTTAAAATTAAGGACCCTACTGGCAAACATAAAGTATATTTTTTCACTAATTGTAGCAAAGACTAGTATTATACTGATAATAAGTATGAATTGTAGAATTTTAGAAAAAAATTTATTTTACAGCTATATACTAATCAAAACTAGGTTAACTACATTCAACTACTTTAATCCAAGAGATTCAGAATAGTCCCTAGGGAACCTAATTTATTGACTAGAAAAGGCAAATTTGTAATTGGTGTGTCACCCGCTTGTATGGAATTGAGTCTTTCCAAAGTGCTGGAAGGTTCTTGAAACGGTTTATCTTAAGTAGACCAAATGTTTCCAAAAGTGGCTTACTATCAGAATCACATGTGGAACATTTTAATTGAAATCCCTGGACCCACCCTGGAGATTCAGATTTCCTGGGTCCTGGCTAGCTCTGGGTTATACATGTGTAAAAAGCACACTAGGAAATTTCATTGATAAGCTAGGTATGAGACTCAATACTTTCCAAAAAATTACCTAAACTATAAAAACTCCATCCCTATAGATTCAAAACTAACTTTTCCTTTTCAGTTTATATCACAATACGATTTTTCTTTTTTAAATCAATACATTACTAGTAAAGGGCCACAGTGTCAAGGAGCTATTTAAAACAATTTAGAAAGTTGAGGAGTGTCTGGAGGTGGGGACATTCTGTTGAAACGAAACAAAACTAGTTATGAATTTATAACTGTTTAGCCTAGGACTGAAGATAAGCATTTTTTATATTATTCTATTTTTGTATGTGCTTGAAACTTTCCGTGACTGGTTACTAAAAGTAAAACGGGAACACGTAAATAATAACTAGACTCTCCTGTCTCCATTCCCACCTCTCACGCTCCACTAATAACTGTTATTAGAAGTTGGTTACATACCCTTCCAGATATTTTTCTATGTATTGCATTTAAATTTCCATTTATTTATCCCATGTATGAGCCAACTGTATGCCAAATCCTATAATGAAATTGGTTTTAGATATGTGCCTAGAAATTTTTCATGAGGAAATCACTGCAAATGCCCCACCCACTCACCTTCTTCTCTTTCCCTCACTCCCACCCTCTCCTGTTTCACTCCCACAAAAAGCAGCAGAAGGCAGTTTAAATCCCAACCACCTACCTGCAAGCCACCTCCACGTGTTCTTCACAGCCTACTGTGTGGTTTCTCATCTAATCCATTCTAACGCCAGAAGCTGTGAAGGCTTTCAAAACAACCAGACGCTGAGTTCAAATTCCAGCTCCTCAACTTTCTAACTGGGTATGTCCCTTAATCTCCCTGAGCCTGTTCTCCCATCTGTGCCAGGAGATTCTAGCAGTAGTACCAAGTCTTCAGAAAGCTGTGATGAGTTTAAATTCTGCTCTAGAATCTTCTCATTAACATATGTTCTTGCTTCCTCTTGAGTTCTTGCCAGAAACATGCCTCATCCTGCCTCTGACCTCACACATGCCACAAATATACTAAAGTTGAAGAAATTTGTTGCACTAAGAAAAAAAAAAGGTAAACAAAAGAATTGTTGTCCCCAGCCTCCTTATGACACAAAGTTACTTTTCACAAGGAGTGGAACTAGATTAGACATTTGTCACTGTACATTCATAGGTGTCTAAAACTTTTTCTCGAAAAGCCCAAGTGCCCAGTTCATCACCTCTCAGGTCTTAGTCTTGTTTTTGTTTTTAGATCTCATTCCATCCCTTTATTTCCCAACTCATCCTTTGGGTATGGTGATGGAGGCCAGCAGTAGGTTTCTAAGACCTTCTTAACCCATCAAAATTCTGCTGCAGCACATTTCACAAATTGTTCCAGTCTGGTATTCCTTCAGACTAGATTTCACTTTAGGGATAACTCTATATAATGTGCATATATCAAAAATTTATGTACATAATACATATGCACAAACATATAGACAGAGAGACAAAGGAGAGAAAGAATGCTTCCAAATACCTAGTCATTACCAGAATTTCTCATTTTTAGTGCAAGTGTATCTGGCCCCAGGTACCCACAGACAGACAGAGAAACATACACTTCTATGTATATTTTCTAGCACGAGTCACACACACACACACAAAAACACATATATAAATCTTTTTTTGACCCTATTGTGTACATAGTTTGAAGAGTTTGTTAGAAGAACCAGCCCGGTAATAATTCACTGCACCTCATGTATAATAAGCAGAAATGCACTGGCCTTTATGATGAATTGCCAGGGTAACACAGGGACATCTTGTTTGCATTTCAATGCACCAAATGTCAGATTCTTATTTCATTACTTGTCGGCACATTAGTGGACGATTTTTAATTTCTTCCCCCTCCCCCTTTAGCAAAGCTCCGTGGAGACCTCTCGCTCTTGCCACTTGGGTTGGGAGCAAGGTTGCATTATTCTTAAGTGCTATAGTGTTTGACTCTCATTCTAAATGTTGCTGAATTAACAAAATAAATGATAGCATATTACCAGCTGTTCTATCTGGCTTTTTCTCAAGACACAAAATTTCTCTTGCCTTTATGAAACTCACTATACAAATGGGATTATTAGATTTGCAGCATCTTCTTCACATTTTAAATTAGAAGTTGTTCTGGTTTTTGTAGTTTATAATTTTTCTTTTATCCAGATTCATATTGTTTCTCATGCAAAACAATGTAGGAAGGTTCAAGAAGACGTGCTCAGAGAAATTTTGGTTCTAAATTACCAAATTGCATCTGTAGCATTTTACTCTGCTAGGAGATGGTGGGTACCTAGACCTACCTTGAAGCCCCCTGGCTTTCCTCCACTGGAAGACAACAGACTGAATATTGATGCTATGCAGAGTGAAAGCAAATTGCTTTCCAAGTTCTCCAAAAATTGGAAGGGAATGTTCTTTCAAATACCTTTGCATGTAATAGAAAAGTCTGCGGAGTGATGATTCTCAAACTTTGGTAAGCATCAGAGCAACCTGCAGGGCTGGCCAAAACCACAGATGGTTGGTTTCACCACCAGAATCTCTGATTTCGTAGACCTGGAATGAGGCCTGAGACTCTCCTTTTCTAACAAGATCCCAGGGTTGCGGATGTGATGTTCGTTAGATAATTCACCCTGACAACCATCCCCCATGGACTCTACCTACATTTACCTTCTGAGTTGCCTTGGGAAAGTTACTTCACCTTTCTGAGCTTTAAGTTCCTCAATAAAATGAAGTTAATAATAACACTTTTCCCTAGGATAATTTTGAGGAAAAATGAAGCAGTATATATAAAACACAAAGCACAATGTCAGGAATATAGAAGCTACTCAATAAACATGAGAGGTCCTATAGTCCAATATTTCAAAAAGTGTAGGGGCTTCTCCTCCAACCTGTCTACCATCATCATTCAATAACTCTTAGGTCACTTCCAGATACGGAGAACTCACTACTTGGGAGAAGTCAATCCCTTTGTGGTCAGTGCTCCTTGTAGAAAGCTATGATGAGTTGGTACCTGTTCTGAAACTCTATGCTACTGTCCTCCAGGGTCACAAAAAAGAAAACTTGCCACTGATTTCCGAACTTTTGATTCAAGACATCCTACATGTTTATCAACCTAGTAAGTGATCAGGGCTGAGCTTCACATGGCTTACTACGCCTGTTCTGTTCACTAGTGGCTTGGAATATGGCTTTACTCACTTCTTTATTTCCTTACTCAGCAAAGTACATGAGGAAAACTCTGTTAAGAGGGACTGGCAAGAGGGACAGCAAATGAATTATGATGGCTCAGGACCTTTTCCTCCAGCGGGTGGGAAGGCTCCATCTAGTTTTATGACAGAGTGAAGTGGTCAGATTTATATTTTGTAAAAGTCATACTTTATAAAACTTTGAAGACTAAGTCAATTGTCGTGAGACTGGAGCTAAGGAGACTTCTTAGAAGATTGTATTTCTTTTATAATTAAGCTTATTGGTACAGTTTAGGTATACATAATGACCACATTCATCATAGGGAATTTGTACCTGTACAGGATAAATCTTAGGTCTTTTTTTTTCCCATTCACCTCCCCTCTCTTCAACCCTTCTTCCCCTCCTTATTTACAATGCTTTGTTTCCATTTTATCCTTTCTTCTCACTTTTAATTTTCCCTTCCATCCCCCCAATTGCCCTTTCCCTTTGAACAATGACTTCCTATTTCACAATATCTATTATACATTTTGGTTCTTATTTACACTTTCAGTTTCTCATTCCAGAGAGACAATGCAATATTTACACAGTCCGATTTATTTCACTTAAGAGTATGGTCTCAACGTGCATCCATTTAGCTATATATGTCTCAACTTTATCCCTCTTTCTAATACTCCATGGTATAAAAAACACATCTTTTTTATCCAGTCATCAGCTGATGGGCATTTGGGTTGTTTCCACAATTTACCTATTATAAACTGTGCTCCTATAAACCTGGGTGTGCCTGTATCCGTGTGGTACAATGCTTTTAATTCTTTGGGGAAGATAGAAAAAAGGGAAATAGCTGGGTCAAATGAAACCTCTAACTGTAGTTTTTGAGCAATCTCCACACTGATTTCCACAGTGTCTGCATCAGTCTACACTCCCTCCAACAATGGAGAAGGGTTTCTTTTTCCCCTACAGCCCCACCACCATTTGATATTGGCTGCTTTGTTAATAATAACCATTCTTTCTGGGATGAGACGGAATCTCAGGGTTGTCTTAATTCTCATCTCTCAAATGATCACTGATATTGAACATTTTTCCACATATCTATTTGCCATTTGTGCTTCTTGTTCTGGGAAGTGTCCATTCTTTTCAGATGCCAGTTTTTGGACTGGGCCATTATATTGGTGGGTCTGATTTTTTTTTTTTTGATACTTTATATGTTCTAGATGTTAGCCCTTTGTCTGAAGAATAACCAAGTAATATTTTTTCCCACTCTGTGGGTTGTCTTTTCACTCTGCTGGTGATTTCTTTCAATGTGCAGAAGATTTTTAATAAGATGAGGGGATTCCAGTTCTTGATTCTTTGTAATATTTTCCTTGTGATCTGTGTTGTGTTCATGAAGCCTTTCCCTACACCTATGTCTTCAAGAGTTCTTCCTATACATTCTCCCATCAGCTTTAGTGTTTCTGCTTTAATATTTAATCTTTGATCCATTTTTTAGTTTAGTGCATGATAACATACTTGGGTCTAGTTTCAGTTTTCAACATGTGGAAAGCCAGTTTTTACATCACCATTTATTAAAGAGGCTTTCTTTCTTCCAGTAACTGTGTTTAGTCCCTTTGTCAAAGATAAGATAGCTGAGAGCATTTGAAGTTGTTTCTGCTTCTTCTAATCTGCTCCATTGATTCTCAGGTCTGTTTTTTGCCAGTACCATATTGTTTTTTTCACAGTTGCTTTGTACTATAGCTTCAGGTCAGGGATTGTGACACCTCCTCCTTTGCCTTCGTTGCTCAGAATTACTTTTGCTCTGCTAGGTTTTTTCTGATTCCAAATGAATTTTAAGAATGTTTTCTCTAGTGCTGTGAGGTATACTAATGGTATTTTGATTAGGATTGCATTAAATCTGTATAATAATTTTGGGAGTATGACCATTTTTACTATGTTGGTTCATCTTGCACATGAGCAAGGAATATCTCTATTTTTTTGGTGTCCTCTTCAATCTCCTTTTTCACAGCACTATAGTTTCAATGTAGAGCTCTTTTACTTCCTTTGCTAGATTGATTCCTAAAGTACATCATTTTTTTCAATGCTATTATGGAAGATGTGGCTTCCCTAATTTCTCTCTCAGTGAGCTTGTTTTTTGTGTACAGGAATGTCATTGGGTTTTCAGTATTGACTTTTGTTATGGTTGATACATTGTGTCAACTTGGGAAGTCTAGAGGTTTGGCTGAGTGACTCAGCAGGAAGCCAAGGTGCTTACTTTGTGTACATCTTGAGCCTGTGGAAGAGGAGGGCATGGAGATTATGAGTGCTACACACACCCTGGGTGAGGTTAGCCTGTTTACAATGTAAAGGAGAAAAAGAGGCTGTTTGCCTGCCATTCCTCCCTTTTGATGGTTGTTTTTGCTGTGCTCTGTTGCCATGAACATTTACCCTCTGCCATGTACCACTCTGCCTCAGAACCAGCAAAATATGGACTGAAAATTCCACAAACTGTAAGCTACATAAACCTTTCCTTCCTTCATTTTGGGCCTTGGGTATTTTGTCTCAGCAATGAGAGAAAAGTAACCAAAACAACTTTCTATCCAGCTATGCAACTGAATCTGGTTGTTATACCTAAAAGTCTTTCCATGGAATTTTTGGGTTTTTCTATGCAGAGTATCATGTCATCTGCAAGTAAAGACACTTTAACTTCTTCCTTTCCTATCTTTATTCCTTTTATTTCTTTCTCTTGTCTAATTGCTCTAGCTAATGTTTCCAGAGTTATATTGGAGAAAAGTAATGACAGTGGACATCCTTGTCTTGTTTCTGATTTAGAGAGAAAGTTTTCAGTTTTTGACCATTTAGTATAATGTTGGCTGTTGGTTTGTCATAGATGGCTTTAATCAGATTGAGATAAAGACAATTTATTCCAATTTTCTGTAAGGTTTTATCATGAATGGGTACTGGACTTTGTCAAAAGCTTTTACTGCCTATACTGAAATGATCATATGGTTTTTGTACTAAGTTCTACTAATATGGTATATTACATTTATTCATTTGTGTATGTTGAACCATCCCCACATCTCTAGGATGAATCCTACTTGGTCATGGTGCATAATTTTCTTCATAATTTGCTGAATTTTGTTTTCCAATATTTTATTGAGGATTTTTACACCTATGTTTATTAGGGAGATTAATCTATAGTTTTCTTGTTGGTTGTGTCCTTCTATGGTTTTGGTATCAGGGTAATGCTTGTTTCCAGGAATGACTGTGGGAGTATTGTTTCCTTTTCAATTTCATCAAAGAGTTTGACAAGTAGTGGCATTAGATTTTCTCTAAATTTCTTAAACAATTCAGCAGTGAATCCATCAGGACCTGGGCTTTTGTTGGTGAGTTTTTAATTATGTTTTCAACTTCATTGACTTATATTGGGTTATTTAGAATTGTTATATCTTCTTGATTCAACTTTGGTAATTCATATGTATCTAGGATTCTCTATTTCTTCTGTGTTTTCTATCTTATCAGAGTGAAAGTTCTCCAAGTAGGTATTGATGATCTTGTGGATTTCTGCAGGATCTGTTTCGATTTCACTTTTGTCATTCCTAAATGAATGAATTTGAGTCCTTCTTTTTTTTATACTGTTGGTTAAGGGTTTGTCAATTCTATTTAATCTTTCAAAGAATCAATTCTTCAATTCATTAATTCTTTGTATTATTTTCTTAGTCTCAATTGCATTAATTTCCTCCCTGATCTTTATAATTTCCTCCCTTGTATGAGCTTTGGGCTGGATTTGCCCTTCTTTTGCTAGTAGTTGGAGGTTCAACATTAGGTTGTTTGAGCTTGTTCTATTTTCCTGATGTGAGAGTTCACTGCTATTAATTTTCCCCTTAAGACTGCTTTTACTGCATTCCATAAGTTCCAGTATATTGTATCAGCATTATCATTTAATTGTAGATACTGTTTAATTTCTTCTTCAGTTTCATCTGTAATTTATTGGTTATTCATTAGGGTGTTTAATTTCCAGGTGTTTATAGAGTTTTTGTCATTTCTTTTGCCGTTGATTTCCAATTTCATTGCACTAAGATCCAATAATACACATGGGATAATTTTAATTCTTTTGCATTTACTAAGCATGTTCTATGAGCTACTATTTGGTCTATTTGGGAGAATGTTTCATACACTGGCGAAAAGAATGTGTATTCTGATGTTGAAGGGTGGAACACTATGTAGACATCTACTGAGTCCATTTGTTCACAGGTTTGGTTCACTTCTGATATTTCTTTGTTGAATTTTTTGTCTAGTTTATCTATCTACTTGTGACAATGGGATATTAAAGTCCCCAATTACAATTGTCTTAGTGCTTATTTTATTTTTCCTCTCTGTTGTTGCTTTATATAGGTGGGTACCCCTGTATTTGGTGTATATATTTTTATCGTTATTATCTCTTCTTCTTGGAGTTTTCCCTTAATGAGTTTGTAATGTCTTTCTTTTTTTTTTTTATTTTAGAAACATAAAAGTACAAAAACCTATTGACAAACAGACACCCATTATCATAGAAAATGGTACAATCACAACTAATCTATAGACAAGGTGATATGGTCTCAACAGTTGTTGTTGCTTTATCCATTGATATCTTCGAATTGTAGATGTATGGACCCATATACAGACATGCAAATTTAGTCAGACA
>PVLD010008006.1:0-87215 GCA_004027595.1 Dinomys branickii
CCTCCTCTCTGTCCTTCACATGTTGCTATATTGCCATGTCTGAGTGGCATTCCTCCGGGAGGTTCTCTCTCCGCTGCCCACCCGGTCACCATGGGTTCATATAACGTTCATATATGCAAGCAGTATGGAGACACTCTTGTTGCTCGCATCAGTAGTCTGGGGTGAGTCTTAAAGCCTGTGGACTCGCCCCATTGCTGTCCGGAACAGGTGGTGATTGTGCAGGCCGCAAAGGGGCACTTTTTGATAACGGGTTAACACCTAAGTAAGCAGATGAACTCCAGACTTACTGCCAAATGACCAACTGGAGAACAGACGCAAAGCACAACATGTGCACTTAATAATGAACCAACACGGTTGTGTCTAATATGAATCTTCGTAATTCAATACACTGTTGTAATGTACATATTTAACACATTTGTGTGAAATAAAAAAATGTTTTCTGAATCTTGGTACCTGCAATTTTTCATCACCTTTGTGTGGACCATTGTTTTGGTTGTTTCTTTTGGGCTTTTCGAGACAAGGTCTTGTTATGTAGTACAGGTTGGCACTGAACTCACTACTTAGCCCAGGCTGACTCAAACTCTTGGTGATCCTTCTGCCTCAGCTTCCTGAGTGCTGGCATTACAGGTGTGCACTAGCACGCCTGGCTCATATTCTTAACTGTCACCATCTTTGTTGCCACTCCTGTCTTGTAAGTCTTCAACTAACATTTGACTTAATGGAAACTTTGTGAGGCCTGGCCCACAAGACAGCGTGACCTGAGTGAAGAATTCGTAAGGTAAAATCACCGACAGCTGTGTTGCCAATGTGCCACCAACTGGCTACATGGACAGGAAGTGCTCCCTGAAGAACCGCTCTACTGCTGGGCATGAGAGATTGGGGCCAATGGTTCTACAGGAAATGAGTGACAAGAAATTCAGGCTGAAATTCGGACTTTGGAGAGTTATGATGAGGTTCCAGAAGATGACGTTACTATATTTGAATAAATATTGATTTCTGTGCAGGAGTAAATGTAGATTGTTGTATATGAAAAAATAAATTATTGATTAAACTTTACAACAAGTTTCTCTCAAAGAGAAGGGCTCTACTATTGCAATTCAATTCCAAGCAGCAAAGAATAGTTTGTTGGAGACATGAACACAACAGGAACCTGAAAAGAAAATAACAATTTCATAATATTTATACTGAAAAAGAGAGAGGTCACAAGTGTATAAGTTATTGTAAGCAAATTTTATAACATTTAAGGAAAAGTAAGACCTGACTGCACAGCCAAGGCACACCACAAGAATACAGAAATTATTAGGACAATCCTAGAAAGTAAGGTTCATTCACTACATTTTACAGAAACGTAGTATGTGTCAGGCTCCTTTCTAATGCTTGGAGATAAGACAGTTACATTTTCTCTACACATGCAGAAATTCTTTTTAAAAAATGAGGAAATTTCAAGCCAGGTGTGCTGGCACACACCTATAATCCCAGCACTTGGAAGGCTGAGGCAGGAGGATTGTTGCAAGTTCAAGACCAGCCTGGGCCACAAAGTGAGCTCAAGGCCAGCCTGAACTGCATAGCGAGACCCTGTCTCAAAAAGAGACAAAAAAAAAAAAAAGAGGAAATTTCTAAAAATGGTCATGCAGAAGAGGCAGACTATGTACAAAAGTTAAGGCTCGGTAAAAAATGGAACTTTAAAAAACACTGCTAATAATGTCAGGGTGGCAGACGTACAGTGAGACGGCACAAGGGAAAACGTGGCAGGGTGAGGTGAAGGGGCAGGGAGAAAGGGAAAGGAGAAGACAGGAAGGTCAAATTTAGACCACAGCTTGAGAGAACAAAACAGAATACCTGCTCTTTTCAAACCAAGCAATAAAGTCATTTGTAACTAAAGACAGCTGAGGGTAGTATAAGTTACCTTACAAGTTAAAATATATTTTCAGTCCCAGAAAAATTACATTTCAAAGTTTCATCTCAGATTCACTACTATACCATGGCGCCTAACCCAGTTTGTGGTTCCTATGATTGAATCATGGTGCAAAATCCAACAAGATATAATTTAAAAGAAATATAAGGTTTTAGTATTGAGGTTTGAAAATAATTACAAAGAAAAAAGTGGTAACAAATGTCTGTCAGAGGATCCACAAATAAATTAAAAATAAATTCAGAGGATAGAACCCTAAAGCAGTGAGAATGAACTAGAACTGCACATATGTGGGTAGATACATATATAACATAGGTGAGCCTTGTGTTTGATGAAAAAAGAACACTAAGTCCCCAACTTACAAATGAGTTCCACTCTGGGGGAAGTACATAAGTCATATGCATTCCAAAATCTTTTTTTTGTTTTATTTTTTGAGGCAAAGTCTCACTATTTAGTTCAGCCTGGCCTTAAACTTGCTCATGTAGCCCAGGCTGGCCTCAAACTCACCGGGATGCTTGTGCCTCAGC
The DNA here is from genome assembly GCA_004027595.1 of Dinomys branickii. Classification (NCBI taxonomy): domain Eukaryota; kingdom Metazoa; phylum Chordata; class Mammalia; order Rodentia; family Dinomyidae; genus Dinomys; species Dinomys branickii. The sequence goes on from PVLD010008006.1 coordinate 2,440, forward strand.
CTCCTGAGTGTTGTTTGTTTTATTTTTTGAGGCAAAGTCTCACTATTTAGTTCAACCTGGCCTTAAACTTGCTCATGTAGCCCAGGCTGGCCTCAGACTCACCGGGATGCTTGTGCCTCAGCCTCCTGAGTGTTGGCGTGCGCCACCACAGCTGGCTCATTTCTAAATCCGACAAAGTGAATCTTATACACCTTTCATACAAATATACAATGTATATTGCTTTGCCCTTCCTACCAGTCCCCATCACCACTGCTTTTCCTCTTGCTTCTGGATACCTTGGGCTCTGACTGACCACTGTCCTACTTACTGTACACTATCACCCCGTACAGTGAGCACACAGCAGCACAACTGTGACAATGTCTGGCAGACATGTGAGCTACTCCCATGATTTGTTCACATCTATGAATGTTGAGGTCTGTTGGTATCTGTAAAAGTTCGAAACTCAAGTGTTCATAAGTCAGAACTTATTGTAATACTGTTTTCAATATGTATATATTGTATGCTTTTCAAATATATATAGGTATATATTTGAATACATATGTAGTGGAAGTATGAAGAAATGCATAACTACAAATTTTAAAACAGTAGTTTCCTCTAAAGAAAATAAATAAGAGGCTGGATGTGATGGTGCACACCTGTAATCCCAGCACTTGGAAAGCTGAAGCAGGAGTATGGCCACAAGTTTGAAGCTTGCCTGGGCTACCTAGTAAATTCAAAGCCAGCCTGCATTACATAGTAAGACCCTGTCTTGAAAACAAAGAAAACAAATGAGACTGGAAAAGGGTACCATCGAATCTTTCAACTATATCAGTAATGCCTTATAAACTGGATAATGTTTACCGTTTTTCTACTTCTTAAATATTTTGTAATAAATTTTTAAAATTACATAATTACAGTGGGAAAGTCCTAACCTGATGACATTATTTATATAAGATTTCATATGTGCCAAACCACAATACTTTTTCTAAAAAGATGAACAATCTTCATTGAAGTGTGGTACCCATATTATGGGAAATAATAGCCACTATAATCTTTATAAACACAGAATATTGTTTCATTCTGAATACTGCATCTTTTGTTTTCAAAATAAAAACAGACAATGTAGTATAACCAGACACACAATGTATATAACCAGATCACCCACTTTACTGATATGAAAAAAATTGAAGAAACTTGGAATGCTTTCCTACCTGTCATCCTGGCACATCTGCAATGCCAGCAGGTAGGCAGGCCATGAGCTTTGTGGGCCAGGTTTTTATTCCTGGGAGAAAAGGAAGGCAGCCCAGGCAGGGGAACAATGTGAGCACAAACTGCATGGTGGGGGAGGGAGAATAACAAACAGGTAGGGAATAAAGAGAATAAAGAAGAAGAAGAAAAGGAAACCTAGAGGCCAACAGATGCCTGATCACAGAGGGCCTCCCTCACCCTACTCAATGTCACTGTTGACTTTATCCTGGGAACAGCAGGGAGTCATTGAGTTACTGAGCACAAGGGCAGCACTGTCACTTTGGTGGCCAGTGGCCCCAAAGGGAGGATTGCTGCACCCAAGCTCAATCTTTAAGCCCTAGCCACCTCAGTACCTGAGGTTTGAGGATGCTGCACAGCATCCCGCATCCTTAAAGCATCACACATGGACGGAAGAGCTCAGAGAGAGGTCCCTTCTCGCCTGTCTCCAGCACCCCAGCCCAGGTGACATAATTCTCCTCAATGAAGCCATCATCATCGTCTTTAACCACCCTCCAGCACTTCCCCCTGTTCCTGCAGCATGTGACCAGTAGCTGGAGCAGTACTGGTGGCAGAGGTGGCATTTGGCAGCAAGTCCTGTAAGGACAAAGAGGACCCAAAACAATCCCTATGAGCACAGGCCATGCCCAGCTGCCGGTGCCTCGCCCAGGAACCATGACCCATGCAGTGGGGAGTTCTGATGACCCCACCTCAGTTTGGTTTGCCTCACTCATGAAGAGGCCTCATGACATCAGTTAATTCTTGGCCTCTGCACCCAAAAAACCGCTGGCTCCAGAAAGACCCCCAGATGTCAGGCAGACCTTGGGCACAAGTCCTGGAGAGGCAAACGTGTGAGGAGGAACAGGCAGGTGGGAGAAGGACCAGGCAGCACAGCATCTCAAGCATGACTTTAACAAAACAGTATTTCCAGTGACCAAAATAGTAAACCATAGAAGTACGGAATTTTTTCAGAAGGATAATAAAGCTGAAGAAAGAAACTATATAGTTGTCTAAAAACAAGAGTTACAATGAATAGATAAACAAAATGTTACATTTACACGCAATCTTTTCAAAGAGCCTTAGCTGCAAGCCAACAAAACTCTTCTAGCTTGCTCTTACGGGTTTCCTCACGATAGCCTGCCCTGCCTTCTCCAGGTATCCTTTTATTTTGCTTTTTCCTCTTTTACTCAGTCCAAGCTCACTCTGCAGAATCAGTTTTTCCTTCGCCCTTCACTTTTACTTTTTCAAATAAACTTTGTCACTGCTCTTTGCTTGTTTCAGGGGGAAAAAACCAAAACAAAAAAAAAAAACCTCTCTTCACCTTATTTTTTTTTCAAAGAGACCCTTGGCTAAGTGTATACCCATCCTAGCTACTCGATAAAAAGGCAGGAGGATCCCTTGAGCCCAAGAGTGTGTGGAGATTCTGGGCAATATAATGGGACCACAAATTAAACCAAAAAAAATGAGCCTTTAAAAAGAACGAAATGCTGGCACTCTGAGGAGCTGAGCCAGGAGGATCACAAATTCCAGCCCATCCTGGGCAACTAAGTGAGACCCATCTCAAAATAAAAAAATTAAAAGGGCTGGGGATGTAGCTGAGTGTGAAGAGGCCACAAGTCAAGCTTCTCCAGAGGTGGCTGGATCACACGACACTGGAACTGATTCATGCAAGGCTCAAGGGCCTTAGGGAGAGCGCTACCTGCCCTGAGTAGTCTGGATAAGATACAAGAGATAGAAAGAGCTGTGATTGTCCCTTGTTGCTTCGTTACTTTCTTCCTGCCATGAACTGTTTATCCTCTGCAATGTCCCCCTGCCCTGGAGCCAGCTGATTATGGACTGAAACCTCTACAAACTGTGAACTAAGTAAGCCTTTCCTCCTTTAACTTAGGGTGCCAGGCATTTTGTCTCAGCAACAAGCAAAAAGTAACTAAGACACCCTGGGTCAATCTCCAGTACCACAATCAAATCAAATCAAATCTGGGCTAGAGACATAGCTCAGTAGTAGAACTTAGCTAGCATACCTGAGGTCCTGTGTTCAATCCCTAGCAGCGAGAATTAAAAAAAACAAAAAACAAAAAACAACAACTCCTATAATAAGTAGAACAGCTCTTTAAGAAGTTACATAAGAATTCTAAAATAGCTAGACAGTGTTTATAGTTTTTATACCACATGTCCATTACAGCTTCAATTTATAGCAGTTGGTTGGGGCGGGCAATTCTCCCTAACATTACTCCTTTTCTGAAGGAAAAAGAAAACATATAAACATATCTTTCAGCTGAAAATGTTAAGCATTTTTATGATCACAAGTAAACAGCTTTGCTTTTATTCGTATTACATGAAGATTATAGATAGTTAGCATGGAAAGGACATTAATAACATCCCACCTAGTCTAACTTCCTATTCAATAGGCCAAATCATCTCTGACACCTTGCTAACCAGAAAGCTATCTAGACCTGTGTAAACATTTCCCATGGCAGAGACCCTCACTAAAACCCACTTCCTTCTTAGGTAACTGACACAGGAAGATGTTCCCCTCAACTGAGTCCAAATCTGCCTCTATAACTTACACAAACACTGGTCCTAGCTTGAGTCACTACAGCATCCAAAATAAGCCTACAATACAGCTGCTTTCCAAATCTCTGAAGACAGTATTAATTTGAATCACATCAAACTGCCAATATTCGACCATTTTTACCTAATAAACTAACTCCAGCAATTTCATATAACCCAACCTAAGATTATAGTGTTTTTCAGCCATCACACTCTCCTCTCCTTTGGTTTCTTTTTTCTAAGATTAAATCCTGAGAAAATACTAAGATTAAATCTCCAGATCCATAATCTGTTTCTCTTTATGAAATGGTTTACCAATTTCTCATCATCCCAATAGCTTTTTTTCAAATAAGGTACTCAGAGCCAAACGCATTTTGGTGAATGATTGAAATAAAGTTCTAAAAGGAATCCATTTTTGCATAGCCTGATTTTGAACTGAAAACTAAAGTCAACTCTCAGTAAAGAAGCTAGAATGATCACTCTACTGCCAAAACAAATTCCAAAGACATTTTATGTCATTCAGAAGAAAAGCCAAAACTTTTTTAATCATCTCTGTTCCAGCCACAAGGATCTTCTGCTCCCTTAAACACACCAGGTGTGCTCTCCAACAGGGCCTTTGTACTTGCTGTTCTCTCTGCCCAGAAAGCTAGCCCTCAGCCACAAGACTTTCTGCCTTTGTTTTTTTTCATCCAAATTTCACTTTCTCAGTGAGACTTCCTGCAGTCCAGACACAGCTGGAGCCCTCCTTGCACTCCTTTTCACTCCCCTGCTTTATTTTTCCCTGCAGCACTTGCTGCTCTTTAGTGACCTGCTACGTAACTTTTACTTAATTTTGCTTACTGTTCACCTACCCCACTAGAATGTAAAGTCCACTGCTGCAAAGGATTTGCCATCTCTGTCTTATTCACTACTTTATCCCTGATAACTAGAACTCTACCCTTAAAAAAAAAAAGTTGAACAAATAAATGAACAAATGAGAGAAACTGCTATTGATATACCTAAAGGCCAAAAACTACTTCCTTCATGATAAAAGATGTTTATATATATATATATATATATATATATATATATATATATATATAGGGCTGGGGATATAGCTCAATGGAATAAGCGCTTGCCTAGCAAGCGCAGGGTCCTGAGTTCAATCCCCAGTACCGCAAAAAAAAAAAAAAAAAAAAATTTTATATATATATATATGAGTCAAGTGATGAAAAAGACAATTCAGACATACACAAGATTTTTTGTACAAAAGCCTATTTACATATGCAAGGTACTTAGATATTTCAGGTCTGGATGTGTTAACTCCTTCTTTTACAATAAATTGATGATAAACAAAAAAAGAATTAGTATCAGAAACTTTGTATTCTCACAAAGCTTTTTTGGGAGAAGGAGTGGGTACTGGGGATTGGAACCTAGCAGTGCAGGCAAACCTACAGCGTGCATGCTGCAGCCTGCTAACTGTTAGAACTGAAAGCTCTAAAAGGTTGGCCCTCACTGAGCAGGGCCTCACACTTGCTACACAAGAGCTCTGGCAATTGAGCTACATTACAGTCCTTTCTTATTTTCAGAAGGGTCTCACGAAGTTGCCAGGCCAGCCTGGAACTGGTGATCCTCCTGTTCCAGCCTCCTGAGTAACTGGAATTACAGGTGTGTGCTACCACACCCAGCTTATAAATATTCATAATTTTAAAGAAAAACATTAGCTCATAAGGGAACGCTTTGTGATTGAATTGCAGAAAGTAACTTGCTAAATTATCTTGCAGTAGCAGAAGGAAACTGATACGCCATTCCATGTAGAAGTACACCTTCAAAATGCACAAACTTATTTCAAATATTTTCTCCCGTAATTTAGACAGTCTGTTAGAACAACAGTAGGACTGAAAGGCGCTCAGTGATGAACATCATCATTTCAGAGAACAGTGACTCTGAATTCCCTAGGGGTACAGTTCTGGGTCAGCTCCTTGGAATTGGAGTCCAGACAGAGGCAGGCCCGCCCTTCCCACCTAACCTGCAGGTCATTCTTCGTTTATATGTGCTCTAAAAACAAAAGTGAGGCTGTTTCATTACTGCCAAGAGGATCAAGAACTAAATCAGATACCCAGAAACCTCGTCACCTCATTCTGCATGCACAGGTAGTCCATTCACCTTTTTCTCTTTGACAGTCTCCAGATTTGTTCTTAATACAGTACTGCCCTAAACTTGATACCAAGAGAAAATAAGTTTTGAAAAATTCCTAAGAAGTAATTATAAAATCCTCTGTTGGTTATTCAGGTTCTGTGAAAACTTTAAACAGTATTATTCTCACTAGTGCCCAATGAGAATTACAATACCAACAAGGGTTTTTTTCCTCATAACTGAGCAACTAAGTAGTTTTCTTTTTCTCCTTCAAGAGAAAAGAAAATTAAAGTTTTACCATAACTATAAGCAATATTTAAAAATCCATTCACTAATTCAAATAACCCATGCATTAATCTAATAAGCATTTACTGAACATATTATAATATTCTAGGCACCATGCTGAGTCAGGATTGCAAAAAAAATTAAAAAACAAGATTTGGCTTCTAGTCTCAAAGAGTACAGTTTATTAAAAAAGATAGAGTAAACAATTATGTAGTAACATATGTAGAAAGTAGGCAGACCACAGAGAAGGCATTTAAATCAGCTGTAAAGAAAGGCCTTTGACCTGGGTGTGCTGACACATGGCTATAATGCCAGCACTCAGGAGGCTGAGGCAGGAGGATCATCACAAGTTTGAGACCAGCCTGGGCTACAGAGTTCAAGTCCAGCCTGAACTATGGCAAGACCCTGTTTCAAAAAACTAAATAAGGCCTTTGAGAAGCAAGCGCAGATAAATCTTCAAGAAAGAGGAAGAGTTAGGTAAAGAAGGCAGAAAAGCGCATGATCGCCTGGCTAAGCCCCTATGAAGAGCACGAACACCTGAATGAGAAATGAAAGCAGTTCCTATAGTTGCAGTATTAAAATACAGGATGACAGAAAATAATGAAGGGTAAGACTTAAGAATAGGTAAGGGTAGATTATGAAAGGCCAGCTTTTTCAATATTCAAGAATTTATACCTTTCCCTCTAAAATAAGGACCCATTTAAACAGGGAAGTGCTATAGTAGCTTAAGAGAATTTTTTGGTGAGCAGATGTAGGAGATGGGAGGAAATGGAAACAGAGATACTAGGAGAAAGTTCTCGTAACAGATTTGATGAAATATCATTAGAACTCAAACCACAGTTAGTGAGACAAAAGAAATGGAGATGGATTTTTAAAACAACTGAAGAGAGAAGAGAAGGCAATAGAAAATAGTAGGGAAGGTTGATACAACAAAAACATGATATATGTTTGTATTTTTAGTTGAAAAATAATCATGTACTTTAGAGGGCTGTTGTTAGGCCCGAGAAAATAGACATATGTGTCAGCTATTACTGTGACAGGAAAATTAGCTTAAACTTTACTATGTGGGTTACATTTGCAAATGGCATGTGTTTTAAGCTAGTGAATTCATTCTACTTCACTAAAGCAGAATCTGTTTCTGTGATCAACCTCTATATTTAGCAAGTTTTATAGTACCATTTCAAAAGTCAGAAAAGAAGAGTATATCTTCTCTTAAAAATATGCTTCTTCAGAATTCAACAGTTCTAGCTGGGCATGGTGGCACATAGCTGTAATCCCAGCACTAGGGAGACTGAGGCAGGAGGGTTGCCACAAGTTTGAGGCCATCCTGGGCTACATAGTGAGTTCCAGGTCAGCCTGAACCACATAGTGAGATCCTGTCTCAGAAGAAAAAAAAATTCAATAGTTCTATAGTGTAGCACAAAGATTAATGAAATGTCAAAAATAATATTAAAAGATTTAGTATCAGATAAAAAGAAATAAAGTATCAGACTTATCCATTTTAGTTATGAACATAATACAGTATTTGTGTTTGGGGTTCAACAATAACAGAATCATGAAAGTGAGTTTAATTCTCTAGGGACTAGTCAATATGACGTGTATCAGCACCATGTCATTCTTCCATTTTAATGAGAATACAAAATAGAGGTTAAACATGTTGCTTTGATTATGTCAAATAAAAAACCTAAATTTAAAAATATCTTTGTGTTAAGGGAAAAAAGCTGAAGAGAATTTAATTGCATGCAAGAATATTATATATACCAATTCTCTTAAACACATTTCTTGTAGCTTCTTAGAACTTTAAAATAATGTGTGATTCATCTGTTTAGTGATAGAACTGCTACAAGAACAATATCAGGATATTCACATATAAAAGAACAAATTGGGAGTCCTAGTTCATACTTACATAAAAATTAACTCAAAATTTACCAAATCCTAAATAGAGAAGCTAAAACTATAAAATGGTTCAGAAGAAAACACAGGTGTAAGCGCTCACTGATTTTAGATAAGGCAACAGTTTTTTAGATATGACAACTACAGCACAAATAAAGTAAACAGACAAATTAGACTGACTCAAATTTTCTTTATTTTAAGGGTACTATAAACAAAGTCAAAAGACTAGCTGCAAAATGGAAGAAAATATTTCAAATCATATATTGGATAAGGTTCTAGTCTAGAAATACATAAAGAACTCTAATAACACAAAAAGAACTCTAACAACTCAGTAATAAAGACAAATAACCCAATTTAAAACAGGCAAAGGATCTGAATGGACAGTTCTCCAAGGAAGGTATACAGTGGCTAGCAAGCACACAAAAAGCTAGTAGGACACGGGATGTACTCAATGGAAAGCACTTGCCTAGCACAGGCAAGGCCCTGGGTTCAATCCCCAGCACTACAAAAAGAGATTGGTAAAGGGAGGGAGGGAGGCAAGGCAGGCAGACTGACTGCCTTAACATCAGTGGTCCTTGGGAAAATGCAACTCAAAACCATGATACACAACTATAATTTAAATAAGTGTTGACAAGGATATGGAAAGAATGGTACCCTGTACATTGCTGGTAGGAAGGTAAAGGTTTGGCCACTACTGAAACTGCATGATCCAGATGCAGTGGCACCAGCCTATAATCCCAGCACTCAGGAAGATGAGCCAGGAAGACTCACAGCCTACTGGGCTACATAGTAAGAGAATACTTATGTGCAGAATGCTTCAAGAACACTATTAATATTGTATTCACTGAAGGTCATTTATCTTAAAACCTCGAAAATCAGTCAGGCATTGTGAATCCCTGTAATCCCAGCACTCAGCAGCCTGAGGGAGAAAGACCTTGAGTTCAAGGCCAGTTTTGATGCATTATCAAGACCCTAAATAAACAAATGCAAGAACAAAAACAAACACCTCAAATATCCCAAGTTAAAATAAGCAGCACTTTAAAACATACTTACACAGAAAACCCCTCTTTGGCCCTGAGTCATTTACTCTGATTTTATGCCTCTTTCTAACAAGCTTTTTTTGGTCTAATCTGCCAGGTAAATGTAAAGTAGAGTAGGTTATTCTACTAGACACACTACACCAAGTAAAGAAGTAGCATGCAAGGTGTGTACAGAAACTCAAAGTTACAGCAGTTTGGACCATTTATTGTTGGGGCAATAAAACCTATATAGCTCCAGGTTTTTACATAATGATCCATTATGCCCAATGACAGAATGTCTCAATTCCATATACTTCATTCAAGAAGGCTAGGAGGAATGTAATCCCCATTTTTAAAAACTCAAGACCTTGAATTTTTCTATTCCCTTTTTTCTCCCCACTTAAATCCAATCAGTCATCAAATCCTATTGATTCTACCTCTCCATCCACTGGTTTCCATTTTTACTCTTTCTGCTCTAATTCACTCAAGGTTACTATACATAACCTGCTACTGTTTCCAACCCCATTTGCTACAAAAGTTGTCTTCCTAGAAACAAAGATTTAATCATTAGGATAACTATAGATCAAGGTAACTTAGGATATATTTTATAAAGCACTAGAAGAGAGTTCAAAAGTTCCCAACACAAATAAGTAACATTTCAGAACACAGCAGTACTATCTTGATTTGACCATTACACTTCGTATACATATGACAAATTATCACACTTTGCTCTATAAGTATATACAATTATATGTCAAACTTCACAAGTTTTTAGAGCTTGGGGAGGGGGGCGCCACCCAGTGGGAGAGCACTTGCCTAGCATGCAGGAGGCCTGAATTTGATCCCCAGCACCAAAAACGTTTTAAAAGATTATTTTAAAAAATAATAATTCTAAGCTAAACAAAATCATGTTACTCAATTGACAAATATGCATTAAAAATTGAATTTTAAAAGTTCCGCAGTAGCTACAACATAAAATCCAAATTCCTTTCCCATAGCACTTCAGTGTGGTTGTGATTTGCCCTCACACTCCTGGTCCAGCCTCTTTTCCCGCCGGCCCCACCTGGAGCCAGGCATTTCTTATTTCCTGAAAGAGCCCGCACTTTCCTACTTCTGCCTCTGTGTTTAAAATGCTGTATGCCTGCATCTCCCCTACAGAAATTCTAACTTTCTCTCCAGGCCTAGCCCAAATGCCATATTTTCCACAAATCCCTGTCTCAAAAGACAAAAACAAACATGAACAAATATATAAATAAAATTTAAAAGGTATCAACAGGTATTATATGTTAACTGCGATAGGGCTATTTTTACATTCTGTCTAATAAAAAACTGATGCTTTTGAAAATGATGAGCTAAAAAAAAACATGATGAGCTGATATTTATGAAAAGATTATATATATATATATATACACACACACACACACATATTCATATATACATACACGCACACGCACACACACACACACACACACACACTTTTTTTTGTCTTTTTGAGATAGGATTTCTACACAGTTCAGGCTGACCTTCAAATCACTATGTAGCCCAGGCTGGTCTTTTTTGTTTTCAGGCTGGTCTTGAACTTGTGGCAATTGTCCTGCCTTAGCCTCCTTAGTGCTGGGATTATAGACAAGCTATTATAATACCACACTTGGCTGACACTTTTTTTAAAACAGTAAAAGTAATACATGCTCATGATTAGAAAAGCAGTCTGCAAAAGTATTTGCTAGAATTATAACAGCAAAGTCAACTAAGTAAAAAGTAAAGAAAATCAAACTAGAGGAGCACACAAAGGGTATGAAAAAGCAGGAAGGGCCAGGGATATAGCTCAGTGGCATAAGCACCTGCCTGGCAAGCACAAGGTCCTGAGTTCAATTCCCGGTACCAAAAAATAAAAAAGGGAAAACCCAAGTTCACAAAACTAAACATTCACTGACTTCTCCCCCCATAGTAAAATGAGCCCCTTTTAAAGACTTATTCTTTTTTGAGATGGGGTCTCGCTCTGTAATTCAGGCTGCCCTTGAACTCATTATATGTAGTCCAGCTGGCCTCAAACTCATGGTGATCCTCCTGTCTCAGCCTCCCAAGTGCTGGGATCACAGGTATGCAAAAGACCCATTCCTAAAAATGATGGCCCAGTATAAAAATGTTCCAGCTGTATTTCTGTCAGGTAGATTAAGCAGACTTTTTTTCTCTCTTCTTTCTTTTTAACAGTCTCTATGTTAAAGAGAGAGAATATAAATTATCTAGAAGTAGTGATGGGCAAAATCAGTGGATATCCCCAGGAAGATGTTTGAAAACTACTTCTAATGTTCTCTCTTCCATTGCATTGTAAGGGAAGAAAGGCTTTTACCACTTAAAGAAGTATTATCCTACCAAAATCTGATCTGACAGATGTTAGTTGTACCTTACAGGGTGTACTGCCCACTTCAGCTGGAGCTTTAATGCAAAAACCTTCAAGCAAAGCTGACTGACTCAACCACATTTCCCCCTATTCTTCATACTATACAGTCTACACCAGTGGCGGCGAACCTATGACCCGTGTGCTGTAGCCGGCTGATTATTATCATTTAAAGCTCTAAAAGGTACTCCATCGCTGGTCCGGATTTTCTCAAGCAATATATTAATGTTTTGCCTAAAGAATTCTTACTGCTAAGCCCAAGATGCAGCTCAACCAGGCGGCCTTCCCTCAACTTTAGCCCTCAGCAATTTCTCTTTCTCTTGTAGAAATTTAAAATGCTTCTCTGTACCACAGAATTACAGCACCTTGTTAAATTCTACTTTACTCTCTATTACTTTGTTTATATTACTAGGCTTTCAGTTTCTTAAAGACAGGCACTCTAATACCTTTATCTCTGACTGTACCTAACGAGAGGAACTGCACAGGATGTGCAGTAGATGATTCCTACTATGAATTATCTTGTCATAATATAAACATTAAAACTTTACACCAAACTCTGTAATAATAAAATTCCTAAAGTTTATTTATGGTTTTGTGTTGCAAAAGGGCAATATTAGAAATCCTGATTATAATATGTTACAACAAAGGTTAGTTTATAAAGCAACTTTCCAAGAGACAAGTAAGTCAGTCTGTGACAATTCTCTAGTTTCTAGAAAAAGTTCTTATTCGTGAAGACATGCAGTGCAGATCTGCTGAATGAGCTGGCAGTTATTTACTGTACTTTCAATTCCTCAAAACTAATTTTTCCATACAGCTGTGTTTATTCGCAGCATGTCTCATTTATGCTGGAGGTGTAAAACAGCAAAACCAGCATCTCTCCCTCTCTCTCTCTCCTGTGTACTTCCCTTGCCGTTGTTATTCGCCTTTCCCCAATTTGCTAGCCAAAGCTGTAATTAGTACCCCACAGGGAATCTGTACTTTTCTAATAAAGAACAGTCTCCTCCACAATGACATGTATACACACACCGCCATGTGTGTTCCTAACAAATTAGGAATATTTTACACATGCCAGCCTTCAAAGGGTTTTAATAGCTAAATGGAAGCACTTTACATGGCAGCTGCAACTGGCTCACAACACCGACTGCAGATGGATTCATCCTTTTCTCTACGGCATACACATCTAATTGCCAGAGGGAAACAACTCATTTGAGACTGAATAAAATTATGAGTACAGTCCTACAGCAAACCTTAATAAATAAACCACATTTGTCAAGGAAACATTGCTCTCAAATTACAAAACTTATGGTATTTATTACATAACAGTTTACTATAATTTTCCTATAAAGTCATAGTTTTTAGTCAGATTAAATAGTGCCTCTGAAGACAGTTAAAACAGCCAACATATGTAATAAGCAGGCTCCGGATTCTGTCCTACATCCCTTAAGCGTGGGCTCCGCTGATTCTCACCCAGCATCATCTCATGCAGTCCTCACAGCGTGTCATTAACCTTGTCGAGCTCCCCTACAGCCATCTAGCAAAGGGAGGACAGTCAAATAGAAAAATAAACCATCAAATTGTAAAGGTTTTGAAAAACCCAACAACTTGCTGAACATCTAATTTACGATCACAGTACAATTCAAGTAGGAAGATAGTATTTGCCCCTGCCCCAAGTAGGGCAATATGTATGAAAATGCCTGCATTCTTGTACAGATCTCCACTCTAAGCAGTGTGCTTGCTTCGTGTACCACTAGTAACAGTAATAATCCACTGACTTCACCGCAAGCAAAGGCTATGGACCTCTAGGGGGGTTACAGTTCACAACAAGTTCAAAAAGCTGTATTATTTGGCTGTGACATCTCTCACCCCACTGATCGTCAAGGTTCATTTGCCGATCTGACTGGCTAGGTAAGTGTCCCCTTCCTTCCTCTTCCTCACTGCTTCATGTGCCCCTCCTGAAGTTACAGACTCAGTGGAGGATGAAAACCAGCCCTCATAGAGGAGGACTCACGTGGTGGAAGAGGAAGACCATCAATGACAGGAGGACCATTTCCTCAGTCAAAGGTGCTCCCCTACTAGAACCTCCAAATAAACTCTCAAACGCTATGTGCTCCCTTTGAAGTTATCAATATGTAATACAACAACTATTTCTTTGTCACACTGTCTATAATTCAGTATTGTTTGTACTATCCTTGTGCTACTTTAAATGGCTGTCTGTTCATATGTTTTTGTTCTTTTACTTTTAAAATTTTTTTAAAAACCTTTGTGCTCCAATACTGCCTGTAGACTAAATAACAACTTACAAAAATCTCGGACCAGAAGTGTTTCAGATTTTTTAAAACCTGAGGATATTTTTATATACACAGTATCTTGGATATGGAATCTAAATCTAAACATGAAATTCGTTTATGTATAACATATACTATATATAAATACCCTGAAGGATTCATGTATTTTTGGTGTACCTGCATTTTGACTATGACATGTCACATGTGGTCAGGCATGAAATTTTCCACTTGTGGTATCATGTCAGCACTCAAAAAGTTTTGGATTTTGCAGCATTTCAGATTTTGTAATTAGGGATGTTCAATCTACACTACTATTTTTAAAATAGAGGTGTAGATACTGTCATGATTAATAAACTTAAAGCAGACTTTTAAAAATTACTGATGTATAATAGTTTTAGTATGCATTTTATTAACCAGTAATTATGGAAATTATAATTACTATCACATGAAGAGCCACTAGAATGTATTACCTTACACTGCAGTTTCCATAATCAATGGTGATTAATTAAAGTTGGAAGGAAATTGAGATTGAAAACCCTTTCATGAGACTGGGCTCCTTATATTAGATCTCTGCCTAATTCATCTTGTTTCCAGCAAAGGAACAAGGTTACCTTGTAACTACTGAGTTAAACTAAACATACACACAAAGATGCTGAATTGCCCTTCTGCTTGTTTTTCCAGTTGGTAAAACTTTTAAACTACAATTGGGAGACATATGAACTATAAAGGAGAAGCATCAATATACTGTATGCAGTTCAAGTTTTCCTTCGAAATTATTACTCAAGCACTTAAAATTTCATACCACACTAAACTGGCAGGTCTAATCTGTAAGATTCCACTCTAAATATGTCTGAAATGTCATCACTTATCACTGGGTCATGCACATACCATTAGTCAAAGGAAAGTTTAGGGTCTAACACTAAACAAAGAGATCTCCCTCTAAGGAACAATAATCTCAGACCAAACTATTTTCAGTTTCCTTGTGGGAAAGAAATAATTTAAAATAGTAATTATGCTTTGCAGCAAACAGAACATTAACATTAATTGTCCAGAACAAGTGCCAATGGCTGTTTATTATTTAGTATTTTTCTTTTACTAAGTTTCCTACAATGATAACATAGTATAAAACAAGAAATCCTCCCTAACCATCTGCTTCATTTACAACAATTATCAAAAGTCTGTAATATTTTAAAGTGGAAAATGAATGACCCCTATTGGAAATTATAGAGGAAAAACTATACACAATAATAGCAGTTCTATACCTGGGGTCATGAATAGAATCATTGTGGAGCATGTTAAAAACAGAGATCTGTTTTGAACACATATTCAAGAGTGCTTTTATAAGCTTCTGACATGATTCCAATGCCAACTGTTAAACTTCAGCCCAATGATTTCCAAGTCTTCTGACCAGTATCATTAACATCTGCTGGAAACTTGTTAGAAATGCAGATTTCACACTATACCTTGAGACACTGAATCAAACTCTGGGGACATGCCCAGCAATCTGTTTTCACAAACCTTCCAAGTGACTAAAAATTCTAAGTTGACAGAGATTACTACAGAGTGGCTCTGAGCAGGGTTTAATATTAACCAATGGCTTTCCATGTTTACTTGTGAGTTGTCTGAAGTTTAGGCACCTTACTTGGCAAGGCTACAGCTGAGGACATGTGGCTCCAGCCCCAATTAACTACATGGAGATTGCAGCTGCAGGCTCCACCCTCCTACAATAAATACCAACCTAAAGATAAGGTAGTTCTCCTGATTGACATAATTTACTATTTGGGAAAATTCTCTCAAGGTCCTGTGAGATTCCTGCATTTTCTTGAGTATCCTCCTCCTTTGTTCGAAAACCAAATAAATACAGGCCACCCAGAGAAGTCTTGGGCTAAGTCAGAGAATACTGAAGCTGTAAGGGAGTTAGTCCCTCCTGGAGCCCTGAAATTATTTTCATTGTCTCATTTATTTTAGCCTTCACGGTCCACTCGCTTGGGAGATTGCAGGCCTGATCAGCCTGCAATAATTTAGGGTTATTTAACCCGGTTTTTGATATTAAGTTTTGAGAAACTTAGCTTAACTACAGTGTTCACCCATTCTCCACTAACTCTATAAAATGAAAACGAGATTTGACCAATACAAATACACCTAAAGCATGTTTTTCTCACTGAAAAAAATTTGTCTAATTACTCACTAAATTAGCGCTAATGTGATCTTCTTTGGAAAACAGTTCAGTAGATTCTTGGATCAGGCTTCCTTTCTAAACACTACTGTGTCCAGATTAGACATGAGAGCCAAAATTAACATGCAAAGTTGTCTTTTCTTTGTCCCTGGGCAGCAAGAGTTTCAGATTAATTGCAGCCTTTGAGATGGGAAAAAAAACATGGTTTTCCCCTATGATTTTAAGATTAAATTATGTTGATAATAATTCAACTATCAATTTACAGGAAATACAAAGAACCAAAAAACTTGTTAACTGTGCCATGAAATTCAAACTGGCAAAACTCAGACTGAGTGGAAATTCTATAGGATAAATGGCCCAGTTTCTTCAACAAACACATTATAAAAAAGAGGACAGATATAAGCAGATATCTATAGATTAAAAGAAACCAGACATATCAATCACTTGCAATGTATAGACCTTGTTAGAATTCTAATTCAAACAAATTTTTAGAAATTATATTTGAGATAATTGGAAGTTTAAACACTAGATATATTAAATATTCATTGTTAATTATTAGATGTAGTAATTATGGTTACTTTTAGATAGCATTTTTAGAAAAATAGCAAATTATATACAGACAAAACAATGTCTGGGATTTGCTTCAAAATAACCCAGAAAAGAAAAAAAACAGGTGGCTATAGGAATAAAACAAGCCAGGTGTGGTGGCACACACCTGTTATCCCAGCAGGAGGACTGCCAGGAGTCTGAGGTCAGCCTGGACTGTATAGTAAGTTCAAAGCCAGCCTGAATTACACAGTGAGACACTGTCTCAAAAATAAATAAATACATACATACATACATAAAATTGGGGTTCATTATAGTATATAGTCAACTACTCTTTATGACTAAGATTATACCAATTTTTTACAAATTTTAAGCTATATGGAAAGACTAGCACCGCTGTAACAATATTTGCCCTGTGTATTATCTGAAATAGTTAATCAGAAAAACATTCAAAAATAAGTCTATTTGAAACATTTGGAGTTTAAAAACATAATCCTAAATAAGGGTACTGTGTAATTCATGGAAAGGGCAGCTACAGTGCATTCTTGTTTTTTTTTTGTTGTTGTTGTTGTTTTTTTTACAGTGCATTCTTGTGAGCTGCTCAGCTTTCCTAAGCCTTTTAATTCTCTACGAAGCAAACATATGCTCGGTGTTTTGTCACCCTAGCATCCAGGCCCTAACAGAGAATGATGCTGATAACCCCAGTTGCCCTGGTGCCATGAAACGGTCAGAATATCCCTGTAATGACGCTCATGGGGCTGTCACCCGGCCTGAGCCACTGTCTCCATCTTTTCCTAAATGAGGTGATAGAGAAATCACAGCTGAGATCCTGAGGAAAATCTCTCACATTTTTTTTCAGGAAAAGACAAGTTAAATTTTTATCTTCATCTCAATTTATGTAAGAAATGTGCACAAATAAGAAATGGGAAAAAGAGGAGAAAAGCTTCTACATTAATAGTCTTTACCTGTATGTCATTACACAATTCAATTTGGCCCAATTTAATTTTCTCTCCTAACCCTATCCTTGCTTATATAGTACAGTACCTCCAATAGGAAGAAGATAACATTTCTGCAGTTTCCCTCATAAGTGAAGAGGCAAGGTTACCTCTGTAGGTTACCCCTGTTTGTTTCTCCATTGGTTGACTTCAAAAGGTAGGTAATGTTAACCCTCAAGCTACTTCTAGTTTCCTACCATACCACATTTCCCTGAAAATAAGGCCTAACTGGAAAATATGCCCTACCATGATTTTTCACAATGCCCATAACATAGGCCTTACCCCAAAATCACCCCCAGTTAAGATCATCAGCCAGATGGATGCATTCAGTACGTCCACTGCAACATACAACAGAGGTAGAGTTATGAGATAGTAATATTAATATATAATGAAATATAGTTATATTGACATTAATACTTATAACAAATGATATAAATTATAATTAAGTATTTGTAAATACCCCAGTGAGCACCTCTAGACAAAGATAAACACCTATGTAAACATTCTAACTCAAGACTTACTGCCGAATGATCAATCAGAGTGCATACACAACCCATGAACAACGTGGACACTTGAAAATGAAGGGATGTGGCTGTGTCCAACATGAATCTTCTCAATTCAACATGTCTTGTGAACAGTGGACATACTGAATGCACTCAAGCGAAACAAAGAAACGTTCTCTGAATTTTGGTGCCTGCGTTTCTTTGTAACTTTTGTCTGGACCATCATTTTTAACTGTCATCATTTTTGTTGCCACTCCTATCTTATAAGTCTTCAACTAACACTTGATTTAATGGGAACTCTGTGAAGCACAGCCCACAAGACAGAGTGACCTGAGTGAAGAATTCATGAGGTAAAATCATTGACAGCTGTGTTGCCAATGTGCCACAAACTGGCTACATGGATAGGAAGTGCTCCTTGAAGAACCGCTCTATTGCTGGACATGAGAGATTGGGGCCAATGGTTTTACAGGAAATGGAGTCACAAGAAATTCAAGCTGAGATTTGGACTTTGGAGAGTTATGATGATGTCCCAGAAGAAGACATTACTGTATCTGAAGAAATGTAGACTGTGGGCCAGTCATAGTGATGCACACCTGTAATCCCAGCACTTGGAAGTTCCACGCCAGCCTGGGCTACATAGTGAGTCCAAATCCAGGCTAAATTACATAGTGAGACCCTGTTTCAAGACAGAAAAGGTAGCCAGGCGTGGAGTACACCTGAAATCCCAGTACTCGGGAGGCTGAGGCAGGAGGATCATTGCGAGTTTGAGACCAACCTGGGCTACAAAGTAAGCTCAAGGCCAGCCTGAAGTGCACAGCAAGACCCTGTCTCAAAAAGACAAGAAAGAAAAAGTGCAGAGAGGGGAAGGGAAGGAAAGGAAGGGAAGGGGAGGGGGAAAGAACGATTGTTGTACATGAAAAAATAAGACATCCTCTGCAAAGAAGCCCTATCGTGTCTTTTGGAGCAAAAATTAATATAAGACCTAGTCTTATTTTCAGGGAAATATGCTACTACCTTCAAAATCTCCTTAGTTCAAAAAATATTCAGAACATCTTTTTTCCTGGACAACTTCCATCTGTCCAAGTCAAAATCCCTTAGTCACTATCATTTCAAGTCCGTTCTGAGATGCTTCTGCTCTATTACTATATTTCTTCCAGCCTTCTGCTTCAATTCCTCTAACACCCATGAAATAGCTTCATCTTTGGGTATCTTTTTTGCTCAGTCCTGTACATTGGGACAATGTAAAAACAAATTCACATGTTATATGGTTCACCCTAATGTTCAGCTTGGCTATGAATTACATGTAGAAACAGGTTTCCATAAACACATTTCTCAATAATTAAAACCAGTAAGTATAATACCATACTTGGTAAATTGAAGAGGGTTGTATCTCTTCACCCGCCCTTGATACATTGTGCAAAAACTGCTAGATGCCAATCCAAGATGTCTCTCCCTTTCTCCTCTTAACAAAATTCCCATACAACTAAGAGCATACTGTTCCCAACAAAGGCCCTCACTACTGATAGAGGTGGTCCATAGGATATAACTGGGAGTCCTTGCCCTTTGCCCTCCTGTCCTTCCTCCTAACATCTTCTTGCCTAGAGCACAGAAGGCTGGCTGGGTGTGAGCAGCCACTCTGACCTTCAGAACAGAAGCCATATGTCCAGGTTCACAGAGCATAAATTTAGGAAACTGAGAGCCTAACTTCATGACAGTAACAAGAAAATTTATTAACATACACATAGATTTTATTCTTTAAGAGAGATCCTTAAGACTAAAAAACACCACAATTACGCTACATCTAAAACCTAGCTGTGTATACCTGGGGTTTTTTGTTTTTAATTTTTATTTTAAAGAAAATAGTACAAAAAAGAACAATAACAAAATACAAACAAAACGAAGCAAGGACATTAAAAATGGTATAGGGTTTCAAATCAAATACCTGGTTTTTTAAAAGGCAAAACACTTTACTTAGCAAGAATCTGAGCTAGGTGTGATGGTACATCCCTATAAAGCCAGCACTCTGGAAGGCTAGGGCAGGAAGATTACAAGTTTGAGCCCAGCCTGGGCAACTTAGTGAGACTGTCTCAAAAACTTTCCAAAAAGAGCTGGGAGTGCAGCTCAATGCAAAGATCCTGGGTTTAGTCCCCAGTAATTTAAAAAAAAAAAAAAAAATCTTTTGAAAATGGTACCTTTGAATTGAGCTACATAACCTAGCCCATTATGTATTTTTGAGACAAAGTATAAGTAGCTAAATTGCCTAGGCTGGACTCAAAGTTGAGATCCTTCTGCCTCAGCCTCCCAGAGTGGTAGGATTACAGGTATCTACAACCATAACCAGCAAAAATCTGGTCTTAAAGCTAGATGAGGGGCTGGGGATATAGCTCAGTGGAATAAGCGCCTGCCTAGCAAGCGCAGGGTCCTGAGTTCGATCCCCAGTACCGCCAAAAAAAAAAAAAAAATTCTAGTTTAGCTCAGTGGAATAAGTGCCTGCCTAGCAGGCGCAGGGTCCTGAGTTCAATCCCCAGTACCGCCAAAAAAAAAAAAAAAAAAAAAAAAAAACTACCTGGGGGCTGGGGATATAGCTCAGTGGAATAAGCGTCTGCCTAGCAAGCGCAGGGTCCTGAGTTCGATCCCCAGTACTGCCCAAAAAAAAAAAAAAAAGCTAGATGAACATGGGTCTGAATTTATACAGTCAGTTGTTACCTAAGTGGGTTCTTGAATTATACAAGATGGCTAAGTCATTGATTCTTTATTAAACTGTTGAAGTTATAGCTTGCTGTAATTATGAACTATTAACATTTATTACCATACCTGCTATTATCTCATAAGGCTGGACATATGCTCAATGAATTCAGCAATTCTAAGTAACAGCCTTAGAGAAACTCTGGGATGCTTATACACCTACACACCCAACACACACACACACACACACACACACACACAGGTACATACACATTCATAGAAAGAAATATCACACACACTACAGGCAAGAAGACAAACACACGAATTCACTGTCAATGTCTATCACTAGAAAAGTGGGTAATTGTAAAATACTCAATGTAATACCACAGTACAGGCAAATTAACACAGCTACATGCAGTAGCATAAATAAATGCCTTAGAAATAATGTAGAATGAAGAAAGCAAAAGCAGAATTTTAGATATTTATTATAAAGCAAACTAGATAGTACATTTTAAGAATATACTATATCTACTGACATAAATACTGTATCTATTGATTTTATATATCTAGAGACAGAGACAGAGAGCACCTTTCAAAAAAAAAATAAAGTCTTGCTTGTTGCCCGAACACAGCAATACTCATGACTCAGAAAATTATTTTTTAAATAAATGTAATAGCCAATATGGTGGTGCACACCTGTAATCCTAGCACTCGAGAGGCTGAGGCAGGAAGATTCACTGCAAGTTCAAGGCCAGCCTAGACTACATAGTAAATTCAAGGCCAGCCTGAATAGCAAGACCTTGTCTCAAAAACAAACACTTCTCAGCAATCTTCTCTGAAGGGAAGGCACCAGGATAGTAAGAGGAGATTAAGCAATACTGGCAACTTTCTAATACTTAAACCGGATGTTAGGTTTATTGTTGGGAGTGAAGCTGTCTGTACCTCAGGTATCTAGGACAAGGTCACTGCTTCTCATGAGGTT
The DNA here is from genome assembly GCA_004027595.1 of Dinomys branickii. NCBI lineage: Eukaryota > Metazoa > Chordata > Mammalia > Rodentia > Dinomyidae > Dinomys > Dinomys branickii. The sequence continues at coordinate 24,096 of PVLD010008006.1, forward strand.
GGCAGGGCCCCATGAGAAGTGTATGCAGCTCAGGGAGCTGACACAGTGAGTTGGCCTTCCCCTGAGATAATATACACCACTCCTCTTGTTCCCCATGTAACCACCAAGGCATGCTGTTTTGTTGAAGATTAGATGTCCTTCCTGTTCTGGATCTTACCCTCACCTTAACGTTCTCTGTATACATCCTCTTATGCTGATTGTATAAGCACACGCAGTGGCTGTTGGGCGATCCTCTCTCTATCAGGAGAGGGCTCCACCTGACCTCAGTTTTCTGTGTCCTGACTTTGGCTTCACTTCTTCATCTTCCACTGTCCTCCCTCTGGGGTTTCAAGAACTGTGCTGAATGCAGCAGTTTGTAAGTATTCCTTTTATTATTGTGCTCCCTAAATTATATTTTATGTTCCACATATGCTTTTTTAACGTACCAAATGTCACATAATAAGAATATTAAAAGAGTGAAAGATATGAGGTATCACGTCAGTTTCTATCCCTGACAAGGATATTCCATTCTTGCTGTACTCAAACAGCTGCTGCTCCTGTGCTTCAACAACCCATGCTCAGCACCTAACACAAGTGAGTACGGTACTGTCCGCTGCAGCTCTCCAAGAAATGCTAGTTTTTCTTTCAGTATGTACTGAACTTTTCCTGAAGCAACAAAATTCCCACATGATTTCAGACACATTAAATATAACTTCTACAGTATGAATAGTACTTATAACCATTTCCACAAGTATGTTTTGTAAGGAATCCAGGAATGCTTAAAGAGAACATGAAAAAATGCATTTCCATTTGTAAAAAATGAAACACTCTTTTAAACACACATTTTCACAGCAAATCAAAATGTATTCTACTCAGTGGATTAACATAATTGAAATGATTTCACTAGTTAACAAGAATTAATATAAAATATCCCAAAGTTAAACATTAAAGATAACCAACCAATTCTGTATGTCTACAATAACGGTATTCTTTATGGAATCTGAACACTGAAAGAATTATCTAGTTGCATCTAACAAAAAGAATGCATTCATCCTTAAGGGATTAAGGAGGCCTATTTAAGATTCATAATTAAGCAAGAATGTAAAGTTACACTGACCCATTAATTTGGCCTTCCTTTGCATACCCGCAGCGGCTCCATTTCCATTCCTGAATAATCAGGCACTCGCCCTCATCCCTGTTGGTTATTTAACCATACTCTGCATATTCTCCCTACACACAGGATCTTTTCTTTTAGCCATAATGTAACCTTCTCCATCTCTCTCCTTCCATGAGTTTGTTTCATTCTAAGTTAGAAACAAAATACCTGAGGTATTTGCTAACATCTTTACCAAACATGTTGCATGAACTGGGCCAGTGAGTCCTCGGACAACCCTGAGATTTAATCCAGTTAGGTATCTCCTCTGTGGCTTTATTTTTAATGACGAAATACATTTACATGTTAAACATTGGGGGAGGGAGAAGTATAGGCACAAACAAGTGCAGCTGCGGCCAAAAAGGAGAGTCGCTGCTTCACGTTACAAAATATTACTCAGGCAGCAATTATTCACATACTACAAAAATCCCAGACTTCATCTAGTGGAAATCAACAGGCCAAAATAAAAAGTAGAGTCGAAAATATCAAACACACAAAATTTACACATCATATGCAGCTATCCTAAATTATTCACGTCTATATTTTGTCAAGTTCCAACCCAACGGACTATGGATAGATATTATAGCAAAGGTTCTTATTTTGAAGAAGTTGAAAAACAAACGTTTTCTTTCTTTCTTTCTTTTATTTATTTAATTTGGGGGTGGTTTGAGACAGGGTCTTGCTATGTAGTTCAGGCAGGCCTTGAACTCACTATGTGGCCCAGGCCAGTCTCAAACTTGTGGCAATCCTCCTGCCTCAGTTTCCCAAATGCTGGGATTATAGGCATGCACCACCACATCCTGAAAACACAAACTTCAAGGTTCTCTTCAAGGTTCTTTTCAATGATATAAGTGTTATATCAATTACTAAAAAGCAACAAACACTAAAAGAATAAAATTGTACATTATCAAAAACTCCAATCTGTGCTGCATCATTTCTAACCTTATACTCATTCACAATATCTACTTGAAAGGCCAAATTCATTCTCAAAGATGAATTCTCTATACATTATACAATGCCCAGTCTCCTGTCACACCTGGGATATTCACACTGTTCACAAGTATAACAGCAGCCTATGGCCATATTAAACAGCACTACTACAGCGTTTCTGGTAAATTGATACTAATTTTAGATATTAATCTAATTCAGCCAGCCCAGAAAGATTTTGTATCATTGAAAGGAAATTCATTTTCTAGTTTTACCGTCAAATCTATTTCAGGAAAATAAGCAATTAAGCTGGAAAATATTCAGTTGTTAACACATAGTATATGTTGGTATTAGCCTTGCAATGGGTATTAATCAAATAACTTTAGCCCATTTTCCAACTTAAAGAAAATAAAAACAAAATATTAAATACCTATATCTAAAAAGTTTCACTGGCCAGACTTGCTTCAGAATTATGAAACTCCTTTAAAGTGATGCTATGTTCAGTATAAAAGATACTGTCCTTACATCTATTCTCATTTACAGTATTTTGGGTTGGTGGTACAGCTCCTTTAAAAACAAAACATATCAGTTTAAACCAGGCACAGTGCCACGTGCCTATAATCCCAGCATTTAGGAAGCTGAGGTACAAGACTCGCCATGTGTTCAAGGCCAGCCTGGACTATACAGTGAGTTCAAGGCCAGTCTGAACTACATGGTGAGATACTGTCTCAAAAAAACAAAACAAAGAAGAAAAAAACGAATTTAAAAATTCTAAACTGAAAAGGCCAACTAGAAATTATGATATATAAACATTAACTGAAGTCCTTTATGTGAAAGAGACATCCTTACAGAAATATACACACCATGTTTATCAACACAGCCAGAGAGATACTATGAATGAGAGAACAAGAATATATGTCCCAGATTCCATTCTCTCCAGGAAAATATATTATCTAAAAATTATATGCACGTTATTTTCACCATATACCTAACCAAGTACCAAGAGGAATGTGATGGTCTTAAAGTCAATTACAGCATAACTGGAGCCAATTTAGTTAACTATTTTAGATGTTAAGTATTAAATAGGTATTCAAAGATTTATGAATTGAGCTATATTCTAGTTTTTAAAATTAGTTTTAAAATACTGATTTTCTTCCTTAGAATCAAAGAAACTATTATTATCAAAAGCTTCTACCAAACATATTTTGTTTGTTCCTCTGAACAGAGTTGAAACTTATACCCCTAGTATATAATTAGGGAAGCAACTTTTCTCTTGCCCTCAGGTAAATTAAGTTCATAGTCCTAATACAATTAAAAGAACAAGGTAAGGTTTCTCAGTGGAATAAAAGTGGTAAGAATTAAAGAAACAAAATCTATGAAACGTGATATCACTTCATGTGATATGAAAATAAATAGAGCCAGGCATGGTGGCATACTCCTGCAATCTCAGCACTCAGGAGGCTGAGGCAGGAAGATTGCTGTGAGTTCAAGACCAGCCTGGGCTACAAAGTGAGTACAAGGCCAGCCTGCATTATGCAGCGAGACCAGAAAAAAAAAAGACAGAAAGAGAGAAAGAAAAAGAGAACGAGGGAGAGAGCGATTGACTGACTGATTTGAAATCAGCCTCAGCTCCTAAAACTGAGCACCTCCAAAGTAATCACAGTCTTTTTTGTATGCTAGTAAGATAACTTATGACAGTGGTAGCCGGAGAACCTTGGGGTAAAGGCTGGGTGCCAGGAGGACCAACCAAAAGACTACGGGTTTGGAACTCTCAGTCCTATCCTGCAACCTGCTTGAAGAGGGAGAAGGCTAAATATTGAGTTGATGATCAATGGCCAATAATGTAATCAATCACGCCTATGTAATAAGACCTCCATAAAAACCAAAATAAGAGCTGGATGAGGTGGTACACACTTGTAGTTTTAACTGCTAGAGAGATTGAGGTAGAAGGGTCACAAGTTCAAGGCCAGCTGGGGCAAATCAGACCTGTCACACAATAAAAAGAAGCTAAAATTGTAGCTCAGAGGTACAGTATTTGTCTAGCATATGTAAGGTCTTCGGTTAAACCCCTATTACTGCCCCCATCTAAAAAAAAAAAAAAAAAAGACCAGTTTCAGAAAGCTTCCAGGCCACTGAGCGCAGAGGTCCCTAGCGGGTGGCGCGCCCAGGGAGGACAAGGAGAGCCGTGCCCTCTTGCCCACACCTCGCTCCGTGTATCGGTTTTGCTCTATCTGCATCATCTGTTATATCCTTTATAAAAAAAGAATAAACACTCCCTGGAGTTCTGTCAGCCATTCCAGCAAATCAATCGAACCTAAAGAGCGGGAGGTTGTAGAATCTCCAATTTATAACCAATTTGTCAGAACCACAGGTCACAGCCCAGGGCTTGTGACAGGTATTGGAAATAAGGCCAGACTCATAGGGCTGAGAATATGCAGAATGTGGCTGCTATCTCCTGGCAGACAGAGTCAGAACTGACTTGAATTATAGGACACCCAGCCGATGTCAGCTAGGGAAATGCTTAGCAGGTGTATGAGTAAAGAAAACTAGTCCCACAAATCTGGTACCAGAAATGGTGCAGTGGACTAGTACTCGCCTATCAAGCATAGATTCAGTCCTCAGCACACAAACACAAACTGTTCATTATGAGAACAGGAAAAACATTTATTTTTTTTTAATTTTTGTTTTGTTTTGTTTGTGCTACACCTAAACTTCATCAAAGAAGAAATTTAGGTATAAATTTAGGGATAAATTATAAAAGTTCACAAAGGAATAACATCAAAATGCTTATATCTTCATTATTATTGGTAGAATCCAATTTTGCCTTCATACTTTCCTTACTACCAAATTATCTAAAATGCCACAAATTTTATAAAACTCTATATTATAAAATCAGAGAAAATGACAGTTTAGAGAAAATGACATTTTAGGATTTTCTTTGCAAAAAATTATTTCTACTAATAATTAGCACCACAGCTTGGTTATTTTTGAAAGGTACTTCTTACAACTCGATGTAAATTCACTATAAATAGTTCTTCCTCCAAAGGAACTCATAAATAAAACCTGCCTACAATCATTATACCTCACTGGACTTAATCTTTATGCTTCCTCATTACTTGACTCTACACTAAACATTACCATAGCTTGTTATTTTGTCAAATACTGTGAAGTATGTTTTGAAGCCAAAATCACTACCTAGTGATTTTCTATGTGCTTTCTGTGACCTCAGGGTAATAGATTATTGATTAAGACCTTCAGACATGAAGTCTCCCGTATGAAAAGTAAATGTTATGCTTTCGTCTTCTTATCAAGCAACACACTGAATAAACTGGCACACATTTCCTGGCAGAGTGCATGTTATACAGTCATAAACACTCCCTCTGGTTACACAACATACAGCCAGTCTCTGTATATTTTGGTTTCTCTTAGGACTAGAATAACTCACTCAAAACTAAACATAATTGCAACCAGACTGTAATAGTTTCCTCAACAGATCTGATTCCCAAGTAATACTAAATTTTGAACCTACCAAATATAACATAAAAAACTTCAACCATTTCCAAGAAATATTTTGATATCTGATTTCTGGTGATATATTTTAATGTTACCTAAATGTCATCAGGACACTCCGAATAATTATCCTGAAAAACTGTAATGTAGTCACCATAACTTACACCACAAAAAAAGCAGACAAGCTGTGCCTTCACCTATTCCACATGGAGTAGAAATTTTCTCAGAGTCCTGCCAAAATCCTGATCCACAGAATCATGAAAAATAAAATAGTTATTATTTTAAGTCAATAAGTTTTTGAGGTAATTTTTGTGTAGCAATAGACAGCTAATGCTAAGGCCTTCCAATTCAAAACTATACAAAAAAATTCTTAATGTCTTTAAAAAGCACATGCACACAAAAGGTGAGAGCAAGAAAGGACTTGGAAACAAAAAAAGACACAAGATAGAGAAAACAAACATCAAAATAACAGATGTAAATCCCACTTGTTAGTTAAAATACTAAATGTAGATAAACTGGGCTGAGGCTGCATCTCAATGGTAGAGCACTTAACTAGTATGCACAAGGCCCTGGGTGATCCCCAGAACCAAAAAAGAAAAAAGGTAAATACATTAAACTTAATTAAAGAGTAAAGAATGGCAGAATAGATTTAAAGTAGGACTCAATTATATGTTTTCTTCAAAAGACTCACTTTAGATTCAAAGAATCTATTACATTAGATTGAAAGTAAAAGAATATAAAACTTTAAATATATAAAAGAATATAAAACCCAAACAATATGAAAACTTTAAATATCAGACTTTAAGTAAAAAACTTACTAAAAACAAAAAAGGAGCTGGGGATATAGCTCAGTGGAATAAGCGCCTGCCTAGCAAGCGCAGGGTCCTGAGTTCAATCCCCAGTACCGCCAAAAAAAAAAAAAAAAAAAAAAAAAAAATTTAAGACAAAAAAATTTATAATAATAAGTGGGTCAATCTATCAAGACTATATGACAAGTATAGAATAGATACCCTTAACAAAGCCCAAAATACAACATTAAAAAACTAACAGAATTAAAGAGAGAAACAGACCACTGGACACTAACAGTTGGAAACTTAAATACCTCGTTTTCCGTAATAGGCACAGCAACTGAACTGAAAATCAGCAAGGAAACAGAAGACTTGAACAATATCAAAAAATCAACTACACCTAACAGCCACCTTACAGAAAATAGGAAAAAACTGGTTAAATAGAATGTTGAATAAAAGTGGTAAGAGCAGCCATGCTAAATAACCAATAGAGGTCAGGCATGTAACTAACCCCATAATCCCAGTTACTTAAGAGGCTGAGGAAGGGGACTGTAAGTTTGAAGCCTGCCTAACCAACTTAGCAAGGCCTTGTCACAGATTTTTTTTGTTTTGTTTTTTGGGACAAGGTCTCACTAGATAGTTGAAAACACCAAAAGAAAAAACATGCTTTTTTGCCACTGCCTTTTATTGATTTAAGCTCAAACGTTAAGAAAAAATACAAGGAACAAAACTAAAACAATCTAAATATATAAATTAAATATATAAAATACACTCAGCTTAACATCTGAATGTATTGTGCTCTCAACATTTAAGTTGTTAACTGAAGTACAAAAATCTAACAGCCAGTTGTGGTGGTCCATGCCTATAACCCCAGCACTTGGGCAGCTGAGGCATGAGGATTACCCCAAGTTAGACATCAGCCTGGGCTACATAGTGAGACTCTGTCTCAAAGAAACAAAAGAAAAAAAAAAGAAAACTTTTACACCTGTGTTTATGAAACAGAAGTATGTGTCTTAGAAAAAAGCTTTAGTTCTTTTGTCACCAACTTTAATATTTTTGTGCTGTCTGTAAACCCTGGACCTCCAGAAAGAGACCCCATGAAACTGTTGAAGGGTCATAACATTAATGATAAGATAGCAAGGCCATACTGTCAGGGAACAAGCTTACTTCTAAGTCATTTCCAAAGCATATGCTTTTGTTAATACTGTACACAGTTTTCACTGGTACCAGAAGAAGAAACAAACAAAAGTTGACATGAAAGAGAAAACATACCAAAGCCCTCCAAAGAGACTTTCATTTGAAGCTGGAGGAGACAAACCTTAGGGTGAAAATTATATGGCTGTTCCTAACCCAAGTTTGCCTGCTTTTCATCCCCATATTATAACTAAGATGAACTATTTGGGAAAGAAAGATACCTACATCAAAAGAGAAGTGGAAAAGGAGGTACAGTATTTTTTTAAAACTCTTGGCAGTCAAGGATGATGTTAGTAATGTAAGCTCGTGGAAGAAAATATACTACAAAAATGTAAAACAAAACAAAAAAAAGTTTCTAATTAAATATTAAATACAAGGAAGAATAATGTACTAGAAGAAGCAACTTACAATAAGTAAACAATTGCAATCAAAGATTAGAATATAGGCATAGTACAACCTCTCAGTTCATCTTGTAAGATTATTTACTGTGCAAAAGTGGATTTACTATGAAACTAAAGAAGCTTAGGCTTCAGCGCCTGTTTGCACTGGCCCTTGTCAAGGCCACTGCACTAGGGAAAGTCTGCATTGTCTTTCTACTGTCTCTATAGAAAATGCTATTATAAAGTCATAATATGAAAATATTTAAAGAAAGATGAATCCAAAACATGTAAGAAAAAAGTGATAGTGTTATACCAGGCAGTTAATGAACGTGTTTTGCTATTTTTCTGAATTTTATGACATTTGTGCTACTTTTCGGTTTTTAAAAATATGTAATCGTGATTTACTTTCTGATTCCAAATAAATGTTTTCATCCCTCATTTTGTATTCATGGTTTTACATTTCTTTTTCTTAAAAAGTCACTGTTCTCAAGCATTTTGAATACTGATGGAGTTAGTCTGCCTCATACTTTCAGCATCATATATTAAAGATATGTTTAAAGATCTTTCTCCTGGGGCTGGGGATATAGCTCAGTGGAATAAGCGCCTGTCTGGCAAGCACAAGGTCCTGAGTTCGATCCCTGGTACTGCAAAAAAAAAAAAAAAAACTATAAAGATCTTTCTCCTATCATACATTTTGGGTATTACTCAACACAAGCCACACTAGACTGTGGCATGGATCAAATTTCATTAGAATTTTATAGAGGACTTTATTTCTTTTTTTTACCTTTTTTAAATTTTTTAAAGTATAAAAAACAGAAAAAAAGAAAACATTAACAAAAAGACACAAAGTAGCACAAGAGCAGTACAATCAAAATTGAATTATAGACAAAAGTGACAGGGAATTACCAATGGTTGTTGTATTACACATTGACAACTTCAAAGTGCATGCTCCTGAAATCACACATAGACATACAATCTTGATCAAACAATCAGTCATGAACTGTTCCTTACCATAAAGCGACACAAGGCAACAGTGGCGCCATGTTAGCCATCTGAGGACTTTTATTTCTTAAACCCATACTCAGACACAGAAAATTATAGGTTACCTTTTAAAAGGTGATTAAATAAATAAATAAGGTGATTAAATGGAGCCACAGTGACACAGACTGGTAATCCCAGGACTCTAGAAGACTCAAGCAGGATAGCAAGACTGGGCAAACTGGGTGAGACCCTGTCTCAAAATGTAAAATAAAAAAGTGAGAGAGATGTATCACTGTGAAGTCCATAGGTTGACTCTCTCCTATCAAAAAAAAGTGATGAAACATATACGTTAAATGGATAAACCATAATGGATGTTAACTACATGCCAATAAAGCTTTTTTAAAAGCCATGATCAGGGCTGGGCATGGCAGTGCATCCCTGTAACCCCAGCACTCAGGAGGCAGAATTGTTGTGAGTTCAAGACCAGCATGGGCCACAAAGTCAGCTCAAGGCCAGCCTGACTGCATAGCGAGACCCTGTCTCAAAAAGACACACACACAAAAAAGGCCATGATCAGAAGATATATAAGTATAAGCTATACTTTTAATGGAATGTTATAGTAAGTTATGTAATTAGTTCACATTAAGTCTGTACTACATGACAGGCAATATGTTAAGCATATTATGTATCATTTATAATCTTTCAGAAGAATTTTTAGCAGTTATATCATTTTAAATACTTTACAAACTATACTTTTGAGGGCTGAGGATATAGCTCAGTGGAATAAGCACTTGCCTAGCAAGTGCAGGGTCCTGAGTTCAATCCCCAGTACCGCAAAAAAAAAAAAAAAAAAAAAAAAAAAAAGCCTGTTAGACAAACTATACTTTTGGAGTGGATATTTTGGTTTTTTGTTTTGGTTCAGGGAATCAAACTCAGGACCTTGGACTTGCCAGGCAGGTGCTGTGCCACTAAGCTATATCCCCAGCCCTTTTTTGTATTTTTAGAAACAAGCCCAGGGATCTTGAATTAACAAGATAGTTCTTTTTTTTTTGAGACAGGGTTTCCTATGAAGCCCAGGCTGGCCTTGAATTCACAGCAATCCTCCTGCCTCAACCTCCCGAGTGCTGGGATTACAGGTGTGCACCATCATCTGGCAACAAGGTAGTTCTATATCCCCTTCCATAATAAGTGCTCTCTAATATAGAAGCCACCCTTTCTAACACTTAAACTCAGCCTGCACCAGGTATTCCATCTTGATCACACTACACTATATTTATCACCACTGTCCTCAGCCTAATCTTGGGCCCAATTGAGGGATCTCCTCACACAAAATTGTCAGAGATAAAACAAACTAAATATAACTCATTAGGTATCAAATGTTGGTAAGATTCAAAAAATGGGAAAGTAGTACTTCCTGAGAACTATTCTGTACCAAATTCCTGAGGTACAATCAAACAAAGATTATATAAACTGGGATAAAAGAGTTAAAAAGGTGTCCAACCTCTACTTCAATACCCCTCTATGTTTTGTGTTTATCTTTTATGAATGGCAATTAGATAGACTGTGGGTGACAGTGGTCTCCCCAAGTCTGTTGAGGCCTCTTATTGAACACACAAAAGAAATGGGTCCTCTTCTCAGGTATAACCACAGGCTGGGAAATAGATAATCCTGTTTTCTTCTGCATTTAGAGCAATCAGAGGTGCCAGAAATACCCACAGGGAGAATTAAAGATGGCTCCTGCCACTGGAAGGCAGATACGTGGTGCTGCAGGCCAAGGAAAGGAGGTATCCCAGTAACAGCACAAACAGAAAAGGAGTGAGTTTTATCTTGTAAGCCATATTATATAGAAGCATACTAGTTATTTCACTTATTTCCCTCTTATCTCTCTGAGCTTTTAGTGAAACACAAAGTGTTCCAGCCTGGCCTCAGCAGTATACTACAGCAGCATTAAGAAAAGTTTCTCCTCTGAGACAGAAAAGTAAAGGGAAAGCAGTTCTCCTTGAGGTCAGCAAGGGACTCACCAGAAGGTGATTTTAGGAACAAAGGTCCTTGCTGTGAGTACCAATTACTCCACCTCGGGTGCTGAATCCCCTTCTAAAGTCAATTCTAAAGGACTTTGGCTTTTATTTCTTAAGATAGAATGCAGTCTTTTCCTATAAAAACATAATCTTACTGTAAACTCTGGTCTAACTCCAAAATCCACATCCTTACTGGCTGCTGCATCACACTACCTCTCAAATACTATTAATAGAAAACTGTTCAGCAAAAACATGAGAGAGAATAATTTAAGAGGAGACAGAGGAAGAAAGAAGTGGAGGGGAGATGGATTTTGCCAAAGCAATTAAAATTCTTTTGTGGACTGATGTCCAAGATGGAAAAATTTAGCAGGCCACAGTGGTACACACCTGGAGACCCAGTACTCTGGAAAGCTTAAGGGTGGAAGATCACAAGTTAGAGTCCAGTTTAGGCAATTCAGTGACTTAGCAAGATGCTGTGTCAAAATTTAAGATTCTAAAAAGGGACTGGGAGCCAGACATGGTGGCGCATGCCTATAATCGCCGCACTCAGGAGGCTGAGGCAGGAGGATCCTCATGAGTTTGAGGCCAGGCAGGACTACACAGAAAGCTCAAGGTCAGCCTGAAATACATAGTGAGACCCTGTCTCAAACATAAATAAGCAAACAAATAAATAGCACTGGGGGTATAGTTCAGTGTGAAGATCCTGGGTTCAATCCCCAATATAAAAAAAAGAAAACATTTAAAATACTGATACAAGACCTCCAAATGATATAAGGGAAGTATAACTCCCAACTTGCTAGATGTCAGATACACTAAATTTGTGTTCCCCAAAACTGAAGAATGAATTCTAAGGAACATGGAGGTTAAGAATAGGAAAGCTTTATTGGGAGTGATAGCTCCTGAGAGACAGGAGGGGGCCCAAGTGGGTGGCCACACACCCCACTTTCCAGAGGAAGTTTTATAGATCAAAATCAGGAGATGGATACAATGTGGGACAAAACTATGATCAACCAATAAGATTACAAGTATAGCTGCTTAGGTAATATTGATCCAATGGGAAGCAAGTCACCTAGCAAGTATACATGGAAAGAACAAGGATCTTCTTTGGAAGAGATGAGTCAGGAGGTCCTGGTCACTCACCTGGGTGAGTGATGTCTAGTGAGACGCTATTGGACCAGGTGATACCAATTATAGTACACTGCTTGTCCCTCAGAGAGGCGTGGAGGCTGGCTCATTCCATCTTTATCTTGAAGCCAGCCTTGAACAGATGCACCTCAGCCACAGATGTAATGTGTTACCCTTTCCACTGACACGCCCAGGGCCTAACCCTGTCCGACTGCCTGTAATACTTCTACCTAACTTGGCTGTCTATAATATTACCACATATGGAAAGTAGTACCTAATACATAACTAGTATTCAATTTGTGTTATTCCTTTCCATATATAAAGCCAAGTATTTTTTAAAGTGCTTTCTTAAGTTTTGATTTTCAAAGTTCAAATACAGTGTTATTGGCATAGATACTCAAAAACAACAAAAACTCTACATTTCCTTACTGTAAAATTATCCCATAGGTAAAAATAACCCAGAATTGGGTGGCTATAAAATTATTCAGGGTTAGAGGTATAGCTCAGTGGCAGGACAACTGCCTAGCATTCATAAGCCCATGGGTTGAATCCCTAGTAGCCAAAAAAAAAAAAAAAAAATCATTAGTTTCACTCAAAAATAGAAACTTAATACTCACTTCTCCAAAATGTATAAAAGCAAAAATATATGTGTATTTATGAACACGTTAAATGGCAAAATTATTTTTTAGTTACTACAATAAGGTTTAATTTGTAGCTGCTAAAAGTCACAAAGATTCAAGGCACTTCAGATTTCAGGTGGCTTGCGTATAAGTTCCCCTGCAGAACACCCTCCCAACTAAAACCCCTTCCTGTTTTTCAACCGTGTATGTTTATTTTCACATCTGCTGCAAAAGATAAAAGCAACAATGGGGACTCAAGCACAAGACTGTGTCCTACCAACCCGGAAATGAAGCTGTGAGGCCAGACTGGCTGTGAAGTGGGTCCTTAGAACATAAAGGCACAGGGGGCACAGGTTGTTGAACATTACGGTGTGAGCCTGAAGCAAACCTGAAGACCAACACTAAACCAAATACACACTCCCCACATAGAGCCAGCAGACACACGGTGTCCAGGTTCCAGGGGAAAGGCATGGGCCACAGAGCCACGCAGACACATGGCATCTGGGCTACGGGGGAAAGGCATGGGCCAGCGTATACAAATAATTCTTCATCAAAGGTTCACTGGCTTTGACCTGCTTTCATTCTCCACTTGCTCATGAAAATTTTGAGACAACAACGGCATAGTGGTAAAGAATGTCAGTTTTGAAGCCAATTTTCACTTGCTAGTTGTGTAACTTAGGGCAAGTTACTTTAAACCTGTTGTCTAACATACAAAATGGGATCAATAACACCTACATCAAAGAGCTGCGGTAGGGGCCAGGGATATAGCTCAGCAGCACAGCACCTGCCTGGCAAGCGTGAAGTCGTGAGCTTGATTCCCGATACCGGAAAAAAAAAAAAAAGAGCTGCAGTAAGGCTTAAATTTGAAAATTATAATAACATTTATCTGATGCCATGTACAGCTCTGAATACTTCATATATTTGGCTCATTTAATCATGGTAACAACCATAAAAGGTATAGAAATATCCTGATATTACAGAATGAATAAACTCATGTTCAAAAGTTAGGTAATTTGCACAAGGTCATTAACAAGTGACACAACTCGAATTTAAAACCAGGCATCCTAGCCCTGGAGACCAAATAACTTAACACCTATGTCTTACCAATACAGTACAGAGGCTGGTTCATCAGCAAGCACTTGTATTGTTATTTTACCTGGCACATACAGTGAGAAGCAGCCACTTAATAGTGGCTAAAATGTGTTGAACCATGTAGAAGAGTCAGAATTTTAACCCAGATTTTACTCTGCTGTTTCCATTACTATACAGCTTCACATGACACAGAGCCTCTATTACTAAGTTTTTGTGCACATGTCCAATCGTCTCCATTAATACTGGATCATCAAGCTCCCTTAGGGGTCATGTTTTCTACATTTTATGACCACATACACCACAGGGTGCTTGTTATAGATAATCAATTTAAAAACATTAAACAAATGATTGTGCCATTCCTTTATTCAAAATCTTTCTAAGAACTCCTGTCTCAGAATAAAATGCAGTCATTAACAGCCAATAAGACATTATATGACTTGCTCCTTCTCCTAAATACATCTCTGGACTCTACTCCTACCATTTTTCGCTAGATCATTTTGACTTACCCACCATGCTGGTTACTTAATGTTTCTAAAATACATCAAACATGCTTAACCTTTGTGCATGTTGCTATTCTCCCTAAAATACTAGGATGCACACACACACATATCTGCCATAGCTCACTGTCTTACTCCATTCAAGATTCTGCTCAAATGTCACACTGCCATAAATGTTGTCTCTGGTAATTTATCTAAAATATCCTCCTGTCTTATCTTTGTCCCCTGATTCTGCTTCCCCAGTCCTCACTAAACTCTGATGTCATGTTTTATTCCTGACTTTTAATTTTATGTCCCCTCCCACCAAACTGTAAGCCCCACAAGAACAGAAACTCCTATTTTATTCAGTGCTATGTCCTAAAGTACTTAGATTAGTGCCTGGTAAAAAGTAGACAACCAGAGGTTGAGGATGTATAGCTCAGTGGCACAGCGCCTGCTTGGCAAGCATGAGGTCCTGAGTTCTATTCCTGGTTAAAGAAAAAAGATAACAAATAAATATTTGTTAAATGAATGCATGATAGATGTGGTAGTTATCTGTTGCCATATAGCAAACTGCTGCCCAAAACTTGATGGCTTAAAACAACAAACACTTACTACTCCAGTTTCTGTGGCTCAGACCAGCCGTAGCTTACTAGGGGCCTTTGGCTCAGGATCTCTCATGAAGTTGTAGTCGTCAACCAGGTTTGCATTCATTTTAAGGCTCAACTCTGCCTGCAGAATCTACTTCCACACTCAATAACTTGGGCATTGTCAGGTCTCCAAAGAGCACAAACTCAACGGCAGATCCTGGTTTCTCAACATGTGGGCCTCTCCGGAGGCTGCCTAAATGTTCTCAAGATATGGCAGGTGCTGATCCAAGGAAGAGGGAGAAAGCCACAGAACACCCAAGAAAGAGGAGCTACTGCCCTGTGTAACCCAGTATTAGAAGTGACAGCCCACCGTTTTGTATTCCATTCATAATACATGAGTCATTAGATGTGGCCCATATTCCAGGGCAGCGACTCTCACAAGGGCATGAATACTAGGAGTCAAAGACCAATGGAGGCCATCTAAAAGGATAAACCACAGTAAGAACAATAAAAATTAAGAAACAAAAACTAAAGACTTGCCCTTTGGCTACCTGATATAGCCTTAGAGATGTTATCATTCACACCAATGCTAGCTGTTTCGATCTTATAAAAGGTCATAGAAAATATATGAGCTATTAAACATTTTTTGGTTATTATAACCAGCAAGGTAAGTCAATGGAAATAGTATTTGGAAAAAATAATAGTAATTGAGTAAATTGTGCTAAGTAGAGTGATACTGACCTTCTCTATTTAATTATATAAGCACTGTCTTTAGGGGATGGCTGGCATTTAATAAAATATCAGCTCCTTTATATTAGAATTAAAGATATTAACAAAAATTCAAAGATTACTTAACAAGTTAGAGGAAATATCCATCTATTGTTAAGAAATTAAGATTGCTGGGTGTGATGGCACATGCCTGAAATCCTAGCACTCTGAAGGCTGAAGAAAGAAGATCACTCCGTGCAATGAATTCAAGGCCCATTTGGGCTACACAGTAACTTCAGGGCCAGCCTAAACTATATAGCAAGACCCTGTCTCAAAAAAAAGATTAATAATAATAATCAAGGCTAAGCACATGTACCTAATGATGAGAATAAAAAAACCACATGACCAGAAAAGAAAGTAAAGCCAAAATCACCATAGCAGAGCATGAACCATAGGCCGTTATAGAATAAACCAAAGGGATTACTGAATAGACATGCGGTACCACACCCCACTACCACTTCCATATTTTTCCCTACGTTTTTTTTTATGAGACAGGGTCTCACTGTGTATTTGAGGCTGGTCTTGAACTTATTATATAGCCCAAGCTGGTCTCAAACTAGCAGTAATCTCCTGCCTCAGCCTCCAGAATGCTGGGATTATAGACATGTGCCACCATGCCCAGCCTTTTTTTTTTTTTTTTTTTTTGCGGTACTGGGGATCAAACTCAGGACCCTGCGCTTGCTAGGCAAGCGCTTATTCCACTGAGTTATATCCCCAGCCCCTAAGAGCTGATTTATTTACAATCCCCAAGGATCAATGGATGTTAAAATCAATGGGAGATAATAAATGGGGAATAGGATATTTACTGATGCCAAAGTATCACCATAAATACTGAAAATGTATTTTTACCACAGACAAAATCTGGTGATTACCACTTTAACTAGGTAATCAAAAAAAAAAAAAATCTCTAATTGTGAGACAGCCTGACATTATGAACTTCCTGATGTGATACCAAATGAAAAACAATATCATCTTGAAGTACTCTTGCCAAAAAAATGTTTAATCTGAGTCTAATCAAACCTATAAAAGTAACTTACAATTTACAGGAAACAAAGCAGATAGGGGAACAAATTAAACAAAGCTTTGAGAGAACAATAAGACAAATCCAGAAGAGAACATTCCACAAGTCAGCTGGCACCAGGACTCATCAAACTTAATGACAATTAGTTTCTACAGTAAAGAAAATGAAAGCTATATCAGATATGTAAACAAAAAAAATCTAACTGGGGAAACCTAACTATAGATTGGATATTGGTTGATATTATGGAAATAGTATTAATTTTCTTAAGTACAAAAATGATTTATGGTTATGAAGAATAACAGCTGTATGCTTAGGAGATACACACTGAAGTGTTTTAGGTCTCGTGACACCTACAACATACTGTCTAAGAAAACAGCATACACACACACAAAGAAAGAAGTAATCCAAAGCAGAGTCAGAATTATAACCCATCTCTTCAATTCTAATTATCCTGGAATTCACATTCTCACTAACACCGTAGTGCCCCTGTGTTAGAAGTTTAGCAAAGATACTAACCAATACAGTGTTTGTACTTGGGAGGACAGCAAGTGAAATAAAGACATGATATTAATCCTCTACCTTTTAGAAGCTGGCCATCTAATTGAGGAATATCAGTTTTATGTGATAACTCAGGTATACATCAAATGCTGCAAAAGTCTGGAAGACACCAATACAACCTAAGAGAATGAAATAGCTTCAAAATCCTTTTTCTCTAAGTCTTTTCATTCTTGGACCCCTTTCCTTTAAGTATCTCTTCTTTATCTACTTGGTAATAAATGACTGATTATTCTCTACCTAAAAAAACTATCTCTAGACTATATAACCATAAAATGCAAGTTTTGCCTATTTGGAATACAGGATATGATTTTTAAAATACTACTTACATTTCCACTGGAAAAGCCACTAATATACTCTGTGAATTATCTTGCCTCCCAACGCTATTGTGTTATTTCAAGTGTTGAGGGTGCCAGAAAGCTTTAAGATTTAAAAATAACCTAACAAAGAGATCATTCCAACACCAGATGGAAAGAAATTACTCCAAAGACACGTGTGGGAGGATATATATACAATATCTTAAGACACTATGCAAAAGGTTTACAGAATTACATCATATCGCCAAGATTGGCAGGACTCAGCAGGTAGTAAGTTAGCAACAGCATCGAATCATTAAAAAAAGAGAAAAAGGCAAGAAACAGCGTGGGTGGTAGCCCCCCCCAAAAAAAGAAGAAGAAAGCCTTTACTTTAAACTGCTTTCCATGTGTCCCTATTGCATGCTGAAATGGTTGGCAGGTAAAATTTGAGGGCTTAAATCCTTGAAGCCCTTGACAGTACTGCCGGTGTCCATATGGCCAAAATCTGGGGCAGTAAGAGAGGGATGGATTTCAACAATCTGTATCAAGTGTATTATCAAGGTGAAACACTCCTCATCTGAATATATATAGAATTTCAAACTAGCAAATTAAAACACATCTGACATGTAAATTAAAATAGCATTTCTTTAAAAAAATTAAAATAACACTTCTTCATAAGATGATGTACCCAAGAATATACCATTAAGACCTTGTGTTAAAATAATTCCAACAGGATTACTTTAGAATTTATGTAAGGGGCTGGGGATATAGTTCAGTGGCATAAGTGCTTGCCTGGTAAGCCAGAGGTCATGCATTCAATTCCCAGTACCAGAAAAAAAAAAGTATGAGTAGAATTTATGTAAGCACTAATAGCTGAACATCAATCACAACTGAGCCTTTACATGGTATAATATACTCATAAATTAGCAAAAATGCTTATTTCTATTATACCTGTGGGTTAGTTTTAAATTTAACCAATTCAAAATAACCCTATGGATCCCAGCACCATAAAATAAAATAATGTTATGCTTTTCTGGGTTTTTTTGAGACAGGATCTCACTATGTACTTCGGGCTAGCCATGGACTCCCCAGCCTGGCCTCAGTTCAACACATGGTAACCTTCATGCCTCAGCCTTCCAAGTTGTAGGATTATAGTGCTTTCCATGCCCAGCATATTCTATCTCTCTTTACTGATTATCATCCCTTGAAATCCTTTCTATATAGAAATTCTGCAGGCTGAGGATATAGCTCAGTGGCTCAAGTGCCTGCCTGGCAAGTACAGGGTCCTGAGTTTGATTCCCAGTACCAAAAAAAAAAGAAAAGAAAAAAAAAAAAAGAAATTCTGGCATCATGTTCATTTTGTTATTTTTTTTACATTTATGATGACTAGCTCTTATTTCCAGTTATCTTTTTACTATTTCCAAAATAATCCATATGGATTAAACTGTGACTGTTTATTGAATTAATATTACTCTTCCTTTTCCATTGTTAAGGGACTCTTTGGGTCACTTCCACTCAATTAATATAGGCTCTCTCTTATCATATTTTTTTTTTGTCTTTTTGAGACAGGGTCTCATTATGGAGTTCAGGCTGGCCTTGAGCTCACTTTGTAGCCCAGGCTGGCCTCAAACTCACAACAAGCCTCCTGTCTCAGCCTCCTGAGTGCTGGGATTACAGGTAAGCACCACCATGCTCAGCCTTCTCCTATCGTTCTTGACGCTAGCATTATTTGTATTTATAGGAATTTATTGTTTCTGAGCTATGTAAAGTGAAGCTCAGGTAAGGTTAAAATAATCTCAGCAAAGAAGATGGGGCAAGATTGATGGAATGGGTAGGAAAATATGATTGAGTTTATATTGCTAAATTAGATATGAAGAAGCAGTAGATGTTTTATTAATATATTATCTAATTCTATGTTTAATATGTATCTATAATTCTGTTATTTAATAATATCTACTAATAGGGGCAGGAACACCTAAGTTTCTTTTTGGTAATTGGTAGAAATAAAATAGGATATAATATATACCTCAGTAGTTCACTGTGATTTATAACTGCAGCCCATTTTTTCCTTATGTCTTCCATCCTCCACAAACATCACACTAATGGAAATCAGCTTCTACTAGATCTTCTACGTCTAATTTGTAATACACAGACTGAAGTCTAGATACATTAATATTCACTCAGAAGCATTTACCAATGCATTATATGTTTATTTGTAATCACTTTTTCTTTCATGTATTATATTTTGATCATGTCTGCATTAGACCATAAAAGTTATGGTATATAACTTCCAAGTAAGAAGCTCTCAGTAATACAACCATATTAAGCATAAGGTTGTCTGGTGTGTGGTACGTGCCCGGAATCCTAGCACTCGGGAGGGTGAGGCAGGAGGATCGACACAAGTTAGAGGCCAGGCTGGGAAGTCCATGGCTGACCCTGTCTCAAAAAACACCGAAAAGGGAGAAGGGAGAATATTTACACATCAAGCTGTGAGCTCCTCTACTCAGATTATATGCTTACTTTGGGTGACTTCAGAGGAGGCCAATGAAGATTAAGGGATATTAAAATCCCTTGAAGCCAGTACTAGAATTATATTGGCCACACATGGTTTGCTCCTTTTCTCCAAAGTTCAAAGAGCTAGCCAATTCATTTTCAAACGCTTCAAAGTGGGTACAATTCCTTTTATTAGCAAAATAAGATAAACAGTCTTTCATCATCTGAATCAGATTCTCCCACTAAATATTCCTAATTCCTAAATGTCACTGAGATAGGGACATCTAAAGGAGATCAGCACTCAACATAAAATATCAGTTCTCCTTTCTAATGCCTCTGTTTCTGATGCCCCTCATTGCTAGTTTTTCCTTTATCCTTCTCACTGTGTGTTCATTAAGCAGCAGCAGCAGAATAAACCAAAATACTAATTTAACCCAGTGTGTATGTCAGAATATTTGTTATAGTGTATTTTACTGAACACACTATGAATCCGCTTATTAAAAAAGACACCAGTAACATACTAAGAAACCTCAATGAAGGCTGGGGATATAGCTCAGCAACACAGTGCCTGCCTGGCAAGAGCAAGGTCCTGAGTTCAATTTCCAGTACAAAAATAGAATAAGAATAAGAAAGAATAAGAATAAGAATAAGAATAAGAATAAGAATAAGAATAAGAATAAGAATAAGAATAAGAAGAATAAAGAATAGCCAATTTTTAAAAAAGAAAGAAACATCAATGAAAAAGAGAAATACATATATTTGGCATCTGGCTCTCTAACTAAAAACCATCATAAATTCAGTGAAGCAATTATCTCCCAGTAACTGCAAATTCTTTATAAAGAAGGCCCATAACTGATCAATACAGAGCCCCCTTATTATGTTGTTTTTGGAAGCTTTATTCAGACAAAAAGCAAAGTTGTTCATTAAAAGTGGTTAGAATTATTGTTGTTTAGTTCACAAAGTAATTCCATGTCCAAGAAACTGAGTTAAAACAAAACAAGTCCTTTGGGGTAACAAAGACCAGTCACAAACTGGACAAGTCTCTTGAAGAAAATGTCCTGGCAGAACTGCCAATGCTGGCCTGCTTCTTAAACAACAAGGAAATAGACTACGAACTAAAATGTATGCTATCCTTGATTTCAGACCCAAACTAAGGCTCTGGTGGCCACTGATATTTTAAAGTCATGAAATAAGATCACTAGTGTTAAACCGGATTTGAATATTCAAAAACAATATGAGCAAACCTTATCACTCACATCAAAATTACAGACCACTAACCAGATGTGGTACACACCTGCAATCCCAGATGTTGGGAGGCTGAGGCAAGAAGAGTGTGGTAAATTCCAGGCCAGCCTAGATTACACAGTGAGGTCAAGGGCATTCTGGAATACATAGTGATACCCAATCCCTCTCAATCAATCAATATTAAAGGCTACTACTCTGGGCACTGAGACAGGAGGCTTAGAAGTTAGAGCCCAGCCTGGGCAATTTAGTGACTTAAATGATAACCTATCACAAAAAAAAATCCCCAAAACTTAAAGACTACATATTTTAGGTCACAATCTCATGGTAAGCATATCGAAGTGCCTGCAGAGAATTCAAGAATCATATGGCTTTTAGCAAATATTCCTGACAAGTCTAACTCATAGCTTTCTTAGGAATAGGAGGAAAGAAATCAAAAAACATCTTCAGTACCCCATCTCTTACAATATGAATTTGTTTAAAATTAGGAATGATAAACTAAGGGACAAGATGGAAGGCTAGTTAAATTAATTTTTGAAATTGTTAAACTCAAGGTGCACACAAGAAAAGGTCACAGTGATAAACTTTAAATGTGGGGCACAAAGCCAACATAACATAAAAATACATAGGTGATATCTCAACAAAACACCACAACTTGCCTTTCAGTGGAAACAAGAATAGTTCCAAGGGCTGGGGGTATAGCTCAGTGGCATAAGCGCTTGCCTGGCAAGCGCAAGGTCCTGAGTTTGATCCCCAGTACCGGAAAAAAAAAAAAGAATAGTTCCAAATAATTTGGTAGTTTAAATAATGCTTAGAAGTGTCTAAGGAAAAAAGAAAGGTTATAAGATGAAGAGACTTTTAAATATGAAAAGAGAAAGATTTGTACATTTTGTTATTAATATATAAAATGTTGTATCATTTTATATATTAAGAATAAGTCTACTTTTTCTTTTCTTTCTCTCCCTTTTTTGTGACAGGGTCTCACTACGTTACACAGGCTAGCTGTTGAATTCCTGGTCTCATGCATTCCTCCCAGCTCAGCCTCTCAAGTACCTGGGGACGACAGTACACACCATTTCGCCCAGCCAAGGGTAAGTCTACTTTAAAATATGTTTGGCTGGACATAGTGGAACATACCTATAATCCCAGGCAGGAGGATGGTAAATTCAAGGCCAGCCTGAGCAATGTAGCATCTCAAAAAATAAAAGGGCTGCATATGTACTACAGCAGTAGAGTGTTGCTTAGCTGCACAAAGTCTTGGGGAACAAACATGTATTTTTGTTCCTCCCATACCAAGGGGCATGTTTGTTCCCCATGTCTACCAACTGAACACAATGAATACAATTTGGATCCTCAACAAACATTGAGGTTGAGTATGGTGGTGCACATCTATAATCCCAGCACTCTGGAAGCTGAGGGAGGAGGATCGCATGTACTATGTACTATACTGGCCTTTAGCCCATAGAAAGAGAAGAGATGCAATAAAGGCTTTCTTCTATGAGCTTGTTCTATTTCCAGACAGCTGGAGTTTCCAAGCACTAACTGACACTTGGTGGACTTGGTAGACTTTTTAGCTCTGTGTAGAATGAAAACCAAACAGTTTTCTTATTCTAACACTAGTCCCAGTGATAAGACATTTAGGACTCAAATTCTTTTAACAAACATCAGTTAAAGAAAACTCAACTGGTTAGCCCTACTAGTGAAGCTCAAAGAAAACTCAAAGCAAAACAAACCAAAAACCTATCAACTTCCTGCTAAAAAGGTCACTTTTCCCCACACTTCAAATTACCACCATATGGAACATACTTAAGGTAAGAACAAAAAACACTCAGGAAAAACATATGTCAACTATGGATAGAACTGCATAATCAAAGCATGGATTACTATGCAGTTCTATTTGGTTGGAGAATGTGAGAAATTAAAAGGTAAATTAAAACCAGTGGGGCAGTACACGCCTGTAATTCCTGCACTTGGGAGGCTAAGGCAGGAGGATCGCCACAAGTTTCAGGCCAGACTACATACAAAGTAAGTTCTAGGCCAGCCTGAACTGCATAGTGAAACCTTGTCTCAAAAAGATTACCAAAAAAAAAAAAAAAAAAAAAAAAAAAAAAAAAAAAAAAAAAAAAAAAAAAAAAAAAAAAAAAAAAAAAAGCACATTAAAAAAGGAAGAAGAAAAAGTACATTGGGCCATAATGCCAAGAACTTACATGTAAGTCACTTGATATAAAGTGGTATAATATTAAAGAATTTGGATGAGGCCTAAAGATTTAAAACATGTATTTCTAAGCCTGAGTTGAATTATACAGAGAAAAAAGGGACGGTTTTGCTAATAAAAGAATACTCAGGTTAGGATACTGAACTTAGGTCCAATGATGAGTTTACTTTTAACAGTGACCAAAATATGCTCATCTCCCCAAGTATGTAAATAATGCCTAGTTTTACCTTAATTCTAAACCTCCTGTAGAAAGCATTGTGAATAGGAACTTCGACTCCAAGACAAGCTGATGTTCAGCTATTGTTTTTTTTGGGTGCTGGGCATCCAACCCAGGGCAGTGTGCTCTACCACCAGTAGCACCCTTAAAGTTACAGTACCATCCTTAAGTTTTTAACCTGCCACTTAGCAAGTCCTTAGCGCCAGGTATTCCATTATGCACTCTACATGGAACATGTAAGTAACACTCTAAGAAACTCATCTGTTAAACAAAAACTTTTACATCTGGCAAAGAATTCATTGTCTCAGTTTACAGAACAGGAAAACAAAAAGAGTTATCAAGTTTCCTTAAAAAGGGTTCATTGCACCCTACCAAAACTGGGGTGAGAGGAATCGCATTAAAGATTGTATCTTCCTTGATTAAAAGCATCAAATCATCTGAAAAATTTTGCGAGGACTACGAATACAGAAAACAGTAACGAGCACCAGCATTGAGTAATTTACCTTTTATCCTGAAAAGAGTATAAATCCACTATAACATCTAAGACACAAGACATAACCATTTTTTGCAATTTTTCCCTAAAAACAGAAGGAACAAAATAGCAGCTGTGAAATCAGACTACTAAAAAAATCTCTTCATCTCTTAAGAAAGAAGAAAGGGGGTGGGGGGACTACCTCCTAATCAGCAACACATGCCTGAGAAAACGACGTCTGCACAGACTAGTCATTTATGGTAGGGTACAGTTTGCGAAACAACAGAATGACAGTCGCTATCACGGGGCCAGAAACCAATCCGTCAGCAATTTGTTCCACAAGAGATCATTTGCTCTCCCCAGAGAACGCTCGTCCCAGGGGAGAACGACCCTGGGGGCGGGGGTCCACCTAGGAATAAAGGCCTGGCGAGCGATCTCAGAGGGTGAGCCTGGACCCGGTCCCTCCACAGGTACAGCAGCCCAGCAAGCGTGAGGAAATATTTCCAAGCCGACAGATGCGCAAACTGAAAAAGGAGGTCACGACGCCGAGAGAACAGATTTAACCCTTTGCTCCCTGGGAACCGTACAGACTAGGGGGGAAACCGTTGGATCCCGTGGGTTCGGAGATTTTTTTTTTTTTAATAACGACGCAGGTGTCCGAGGCGGGAAGGCCTGGAAGCGCCGCGAGACTCCCTCCACCTCTGATGCCGCCCGACTTCTGCACCCCGGTCACCCGGAAATCACTCCGCAGCTGCCCCCACACCGCAGTCGGAAACCTGCAAACCCCCCCACGCCGCTGTCCTTCCGAGGGTCCGGGTACAATGACTGACAGAACAGAAGGCACCGATTTTCCCTCGTTAGAAACACGCCCTGCGTCCAACTTGGAAGCGCTGCCCCGGCGCGCCCCCGCCCCTTCCGCTGCAGCCCCTCGCGCCTCAGGCCGCGACCCCGCTCCAGCCCTCGGCGGTCCCGACGAGGCCCCTCGGCCGGAAAGCTCGCGCCCCTAGCCGGGGCCTGCGGGGGGCTGGAGACAAAGAGGCTGCGGCGCTGCCGAGGCCGCCAGGACCGTCCTCTCGGGAGCAACGCCGCGCCCCCATCCCCTGGCTCGCACGGCCGCCGCCACCACCTCACCGGTAGCTCCCGGCCCGGGCTCCCGCGCCTGTCGCTGCTACAAGCCGGACGAACAATGGCAGGAGGCGGCTCCGGAGTCCGAGGCTCGGGCCCTCTGCGGCTCGAGGGCCGCCGGCTGCTGGCTGACTTACTGACTAAACCCACTGGCAGAGAGAGGGAGGGAGCCAGCGAGCGAGCAGCCCTGGCGTGCGCCCTCCCGCCTTTCCTCCGCGAGCCGAGGCAGGCGAGGCCCGCAGCCCGCCCGCCCGCGCCCCTCCCCCTCCGCTCGCCACAACATTGTAGTAAATTTCTATTGGACCGCACGGGAGGGAAGGAGGGGGCCGGGCCCGCGGCCCGTCAGCCCATTGGCTGAGGCCAAATTGGGCTTCTCTCCTCTACCCCCTCCCCTCCACACCTCCCCGAGGATGGCAAAAGAGAGCGGAGAAGGAACTAGGGAAAGGCTAGCGGCTGGCCGCTATGCGCACGCGCAGGTCGAACTCTGTGTGGACCCGGGGTTCCAGGCTACAGCGGCACCCACGTGGGGAAGGAGGTGGCTAATGCCCAGGGCCCAGGTGAGGCCTTTTCCTCCCGGAGGAGGGCCAGTTAAGAGCCCGAAATTTGGAAGCCCCAGGGAAAGTGGAACTCACATAGAGGCTGCTGCCAACTTCCCCAACTGGCACCCAGTAACCTCGGGTAGGTCACTCACCTTCTCTGAGCCTCAGTTTCCCCATCTACTAGCTTGACCATCTTCCAGCCCCGACAACTGATAAAGTGTTACCTCTCCTGGCAGCTCTGTAAGCCCTGAAATGTAAGCTAAGTAATGAGACCACACTGTTACCTGTCTTCTGCATTTAGGAGTCCCCGAATTCTGCCCTAGCTCAAAATCATCAAAATCATTTAAAAAAAAAAACCTAGTTTCCAAGATTTAGTCTCCACATGAATTTTTAGGGTTGCTCTGATAATTTCCTAGCGTGCATTCATTGCCCTACACAAATCTCAGAGCCCCCTTGGCCCTTCCTACTCCCTGCCAGGCTGATCTCTGAACAGTATAGCTCCACAGAGCAGAAAAAAAGCTGTTCCAAACAAGATATCCAGAAGGTAAAATAGGTTCTGGGATCTCATCTTA
This sequence comes from Dinomys branickii, assembly GCA_004027595.1. Lineage (NCBI taxonomy): Eukaryota > Metazoa > Chordata > Mammalia > Rodentia > Dinomyidae > Dinomys > Dinomys branickii. Next base: position 50,444 of record PVLD010008006.1, read on the forward strand.
GAAATTGGGAACCTGAGGCAGATGCGTGGACCTGCCAGGATAAGAAGCCAGGCAATCTACACAGCCCTGTCAGGTCTCCGCTGGGCATCTGAATCAGACTGTCTGAGTCACTGCTCAGTCTCCAGCCCTTACTGATAGCCTTCTCTATGCCTCAGATTCTGACCCCATGAAAGAGATAATAACAGTCTCTACCTCATACAGTTACTATAAGAACTAAATTACTTAAGACATGTAAAGGGCTTACAGCAGTACCTAGAACACTGTCAGAGCTCAGTGAGTGTTAATTACTACTACTATCTGGAGGCTAAAATACGGACTGAGAGCCGTACAAGTAGATGATTTAATAATGTATCTATAGGGCTGGAGGTACAGCTCAGTGGGCTAAGTGCTTGCCGCTGAGCACTAGGGCCCTGAGTTCGATCCCCGGTCCCGGAAAAAAAAAAAAATGTATCTATTAATCACACACTTGCTGTCAGCTCTAAGGTGAGCACATTATGTAATATCTGTTTAAAACAAAAATCCCCTGAGGACCACCTATTAGTGGAGTTTGACTAATAAACTCCACTTACCCACCCAGGCCTACTTTAATCCTGGTACTTTTGTAACACCCTGACTGACTTTCTACTATTCATTCATTCACTGATTCATTCATTCATTTATTGTCTCTCTTAAATACATCGCAGCAGTGTAGACTGGTGAGACTTCAAGCTCAGGAGGATAGGGACTTTGTACCTCTTGTTCATCTCCCAGAACAGTGCACACATAATATTTATTGAACAAATACTTGAATTGATCACATTTCTTAAATTAGGAAACTGATGCTTAGTCAGGTAACTTTGGCCAGGGTCATTCTGTGTATTAGGGGTAAAACTCCTATTCTTAAATACACTGATCCCCTGCTTCAAGTCCTCAAGTTCAGCTGTGCTTCTGATTCAAGGAGCTGTAGTTATACCATTTCTGGGCCTCAGAGGCTTCCCCTATCAGACAGAAAAATCTGTTACTATGAAAGATGAATGCTGAATATCAATCACCAGGCATCTCACCACTTCCGCTTCAGACTGGGTACTTGTAACCCCAGCCTCTACTATTAAATGGTTCCAGCTATACTCAGAGATTGAGTACTTACCCTAACAGGCGATGGTGTGTAATTAATAACGAAAATCCCTTATGTGTGTATAGTACTTTACAGTTTATAGTACTGTTCCTATTATCCACCAAATTCAGATACATGAACCTTAGAATTGTCTATGCCTTGAAGTACTAGTCAATGGAATATAATGTTTAAAGATGCTTGGTTAGAAGCACAGAATGTATTTCTTTAATAATCACCCTGGCCAGGTGTGGTAGTGCACACCTCTAATCCCAGCACTCAAGACTGAGGCAGAACTACCACAAGTTTAAGGACAACCCAAACTATATAGCAAGACTCTGTCTCAAAAAAAAAAAAAAAAATCATCACCCTGAAAAAAAGTAAAAGTCTCAGGCTAGCAGGAAAAGGCTAGATTTAAACTACTCTCAGAGCACCATGCACTATCACACCAAAATCTGTTGGCCCCGTTTTAGAATCTCAGTCTTGAATGCCAGGGTTAGCTTTTAATTCTTGGAGATGAAGGGCTTTATAAACTGTAAAGTACTATACACACTAAGGGATTTTCGTTACTAATTACACAACATCACCTGTTAGGGTAAGTGCTCAATCTCTGAGTATAGCTGGAACTGTTCCATAGTAGGGGTTGGGGTTATAAGTCATGCAATCTGAAGAAGAAAAACTACCCTTACTCCTGTACCCATACTCCATCTCAGATTTCTGCAAACCAGATATCCAGTTCCGGCTCACCTTTCAGAGGCTGCCATTGGGTACCAAGGGTAAAGGTCCCAAGCACCACCTCTGAGGCTAATTTCTTAGGCAGAAACAGCTCCACTCCGTGCTCACGTTTAGGTGGCGTCTGTGTCATGCTCCAAGGCCCAGGACAGGGCCCCTAGAGGCCATCTCTATCTCGCCTGCCAGCTGAGCCTCCCACTACTTCCCCCACCACCTCTCTTATTTCTTCCTAGGGAATACAGACCTTGCTAGCTGCCTGTTAGCCCCTAGAGCAGTCAAGGGCACTAAGAAAAAAGAAAAAGACAGCATGAGTCTTAATCCTTTGCCACTGCAAACCGAGCCCCACCAAAACCAAACACCAGCTGTGCACAAAAGGATGAAATTAGATGGTCAAATTAGCGAGGAGGGCCAGGGAGGAGAGATGAGGGCTCTGAGGACCTGGGAGAGATGAGATTGAAAGAAACAGGGGCACAGCGGGGAACGGTTGGAGACTGAACCGTACCCAAATCTAGGCCGTGGGCGGATTAGGGACACAGCTGGCCTGGAGCCCCAGTGATAGGGCTCATGGAAAACATTTGTCAGTTGTAGAGGGCAGAAGGAGATGAAGAGGGCTTTGAAAAGCCAGGCCCATCAGCAAAGTGTTCTGAACAGTCCCTGCTGAATAAAAACCACCCTGTACCAAAAGCGCATACAGAGGAGAGCTTTCCATCCTGCCCACAAGCATACAATTGCAATCGCTGCAAACCACTTAAACGCAGTTGATAAACAAAGTATTCGGGAGGAGAACTACTGGTCACACAACGGAATACTTTCCTAGGAGATTATTTTTATGACGAGTATTTGAATTATTCATGAAATTTTTTTTAGAAAATAGTTAAATAGGAATATAGTTAACTGAGCAATGTAGTTGAAGATACCAATATGTACTATAATAACCACTGTTAATTCTTATCATTTTGTTTTGAAACCCTGTATCACTTTTAATGTTCTTGCTTTGTTTTGTTTATGTCTGTGATGTTGGTATGCCGCAATGGTTCTTTTTTTTTTTACTACTCTCTTTAAAATAGAAAAAAATCATAAACTGAAAAAAAAGACAATATAGTTAAGTAAAAACATAAAGCACCATAAAACCGCCAATAATAAATAACTACCATCAGTGTTTCGGTGGGAAACCTTCCCTCCTAGTAACTCTTCCTATAGATGTACTTTCTAACATATATATATGTATATGTGTATGTGTGTGTGTGTGTGTGTGTGTGTGTATATACACACACAATCATATGGAGTTGCTGATCTTCTAGGTTAAATATGATCAAATACTAGCAATGTTGCATGTCTCAACTTAATGTTGTTTGTTTTATTTTTTTAAATTTAGACCATATTGCTTTGGAACTGATTTTTTCCACTTAATATATTGTAAACATCTGCATCACCATTTTTAAGAGCACTGTCAAGTGGATATTCCGTAATTTAGTTAACCCTGTTGTTGAACATTCAGGTTGCTTACAATTTTTCTCTTATGAATAATACTTAACAAACATCCTTTGATCAAAATTATATCCATTTCTTTTTTTTTTTAGGATGCAGTGAACACAATATTTTTTATTTTTAATTAAAGCACACAAGGCTGCCTGTTCTGGCCTCATTTATGATAAAGGCAAAAGATACTAACAAGTGTGTGCTCTTATATAATACCTTATCTTTCAATTTGAAAACACAGAACTTGTGTTGACCTCTTCGATAGAACACATTTCTCCTACAAAAATTCTCTTAAGGAGCTTTTGTGTATAATAAAGGTAAAAACTAAATGATTAAATCTATACATTGGGGTTTTCAAGGAGACACTCCAAGGAAGAAGAGGCAGTAAGGGAGGAAGTTAAAATTGTAAAAAAAGATCCAATGGATAATTGGTAAGACATTCCTTTAATCCTTTACAGTCACCAAATGTTAAAACTGGTTAGGCCCTTAGAGATCATAAAGCCCAAGTTGCTGACTTTTAAACAGAGAGCTGGGCATGGTGACACATGCCTGTAGTCCCAGCACTCTGGGAGGCTGAGGCAGGAGGATTGCCCCAAGTTTGAGGCCAGCCTGAACTACATAGAAAGACCTCGTCTACACACACACCCCCAAAAAAACCAAAAACAAAATGAAACAAACAAAAACAAAACAAAGAAAACAGGGAATCCAGAGAGACTAGAAGGCATTTGCCCGAGGTCAGACAATACAGTGGCAGCAGAGCCCAAACTAAAACTCAGATCTTCCAAGCTTTACTATAAGATTCTGTTCACAGCCTTTGAATCAAGCTACATTTATTCTCCAAAGCTAGAGACCAAGATAAATCCTACAACCATAACACCTAGGAATATCTGCACTGGAGGAGACTATAAAGATAATTTACTTTTAAAAATAGTAACAACTGGAGGTGGGGATGTAGCTCAGAGGTAGAATGAGTATGTGCAAGGCCTTGCATTTGATCCCTAGTACTGAAAAAGAAAACCTAAACATAGTAAAAACTGCATTTATGAGGTATTTACTACATGTTAGGCACATAGTAAGACCCTAGGGTGCTTTACATGTATTATTGCATTTAGCCTCATAGCAACCCTACAAACTATTTTTAGTTTCAATTACACTCGAAGAAAGCACAGCTTTGAGTGTTAGGTTGATTTGCCTAATGATACATAGCTTAAACTAGGCCTATCTGATGCTACCTAGTCTTCTACCCCATACTGCTCTCCTACCCGTCTTGGGAAAGCACTTTGGAAATGACACGAGCGAGCAACACCAACATCTGTCCCAAGACCCCAAGAAAAAGCTGTTGTGACTGCTTCTAACTGTGGGACCAAAGAGGGACCTTAGGATCTGGCCTTCTGTCACCCTCCCCATCCCCAACCCTCTCTCGCCAGCTGGAGGGAGCCCAGTGACCCTGATCCAGCAAAGCCTTCGGCTCAAGCTTAACCAACTAAATCTCTTTCCCTAGGGCAGGGAAGTCTCAAGTCCCAGAGCAGTGATGCTGAACCTTGTAGAGCTTTCGATGATGCAAACAGCCTGCTGCAGCACAAGTGCCAGAGGTGACACCACTGTCCTAGAGGATTTCCCTAGAAAGAGAGAAAGAAGCCTGGTGCCACCTGCAAGGCCCTTGTGAAACTGGTAAAGTCAGCCTGGCCCAGCCCTCGCTGGGGAGAGCAGAGGGAAAGATACAGGGAAGCCGAGGGGATTCGTTACCCAGAAATGGCCAGATTGAGCTTGCCCCAAGGCCTTCCACAGCGCTGTGAGAGGTCAGGTCCCGAGCCACCCAGCTAGCGTTCAGCTGAGCTCGACATCCAGCCTTCCAGGGGCTGGTAGCATTTTAATGGGAAAGAAATAAAGGATAAGAGAGGCTACAAATGAGTAACAACTGTCAGTCTGCCTTAAATTTAACGTGTGACTCTGGGCAAGTCACCTACCCTCCATCAGTACACCTGGCATAACAAAGTGTCACAGATAGGGGCAGCGGCTGTGGGTTCATGGTGAAGAGCTTATCTAGCACGTGTGAGGCCAAGTTCAACACACAATGTACGTGCACGTGTGCACACACGCACTAAAAAAAATTAAAATAAATTAAAGCATGGACTGGGCGGCTTTAACAGCAGAATTTATATTCTCAAAGTTCTGAAGGCTGGAAATCCAAGATCAAGATGCAAGTTTGGTCAGTTCTTTCTAGCTTCCAGACAGCCACCTGACTATGTCCAAATATGGCAGAGAGACAGTGAGCTCTCTCAGGTGTCTCATGTGTGTGTGTGTGTGTGTGTGTGTGTGTGTGTGTGTATTACTGGAGATTTGCACTGAGCTATTTATATCCCCAACCCAACCCTTTCTTTTTTTCCTTTTGAGGCAGGAGCTTGCTATGTGCCCCAGGCTGGGCTTGAACTTGCAATCCTCCTGCCTCAGCTTCTCAGAATGCTGGAATTACAGGTATGAACTATGAAGGCTTGGCTTGGTATCTCTTCTTATAAGGGCACTAATCCTTTCATGAGGGTCCCACCTGTATAATCTCATCTCACCCTAATTACTCCCCCCAAAGGCTCCATTTCCAAACACCATCCCACTGGGGATTAGGGATTCAACATATGAATGGGGGGCAGTCACAACACACCATCTGGGCTTCCATTTCCTCTCCAATCAGTGGAGGGCACTGTGCCTACCCAAGCGGCCTCAAAGGTTTACCAGAAGGGTTGAATTATGTGGGGTGTGTAAAAAATGTTCTGTAGATTACAAAGCCCCACACAAGCACTGAGTATGATTTTTACTTTAAATCTGTTATCAACTAAGTGGAAAGGATCCTCCACTTAAGGCAAAAACCTCCCCGTAAGGGAAGACACAGTGGTCTCTCCCTCTCTTCACATTTAATGAACACCTGCTGCGTGCAGGCCCTGGCAATGCCAGCATGCATAGGTGAGTCCAGAGGTACTATAATAACAACCCTCATCGTCACCCCCCCATGGGCAATAGCAAGAAGACATAAAAAAAAAATGTGTGGGTGTTAAAGTGAGGGAACCCTTGTTCAAACAAAGCTCCAGCACAGAGCTGCTGTGTGATTTCAGGCAAGTCACTTCCCCTCCCTTCCTTATCTATAAAATGGGATTGACACGTACCAAACTCAATACCAGATGCTGCATGTGCAGTATGTTTCTGAACCTCCACAGCAGCCCACTGAGAAAATAATTCCCATCTTCTAGATGAGGAAAGAGAATCTCAGAGAAGTAAAAAACTTGCCCAAGATGACTCAGCTTGCAAGTTTCAGAGTTAGGATTCAAACCTACATCTCTGTTGCCCTATTGCTAGTACTGTGTTTATCATTTGTAGTTTGCATTTATTTTCATAATGCTCAGTATAACAATATGAGCAAAAATTCCCAGGGCATTGGATATGTGCCTACATATTTTATTTACAGTCTCATATTAAATCTCACAATCGGTACCTTGTTGGGTGGATACAAATATTTTAACCCCATTTTCTAGCTTTGGAAACTAATTAAGAGAGGTAAAATAATTTACCCACTATCACACAGCTACAAAGGAGTCTAGTGGGAAGCTAGGTCTGACTCCAGAACTCAATCTCTTGACCTGTCGTCCTGTCTCTCTTCCCCTGGGAAGCCGAGCAGGCATCTTTATCTCTGTTTGACAGATGGGAAAGCTGAGGCCCAGCAAGAGGTACTGATATGCCTGAGATCACACAGCAAGTCAGCAGCTAGGGAGGGACTTAAATCCACGCTGCTGGTCTTGAACCCAGTGCTGTTTCCTCTGCCCATAATGCTTGAACCTGAGCATCACAAAGTGTCTCTGTTCACGGGACACTTAAAATTTCTCTGTCTAGCTCCCCTGGAGCCCCTACCACACCAGGCAGGCACAGAGGGCAGAAAGTATGTGAAAAAAACTGCTGCAGGACACTGTCTCAGGGAAGACAGCAGCCGAGCTGCTGACCCATGTACCCTTGGCTTTTCACCTCTGTTTCCAACCCCTGAAGAGGCAGCTGGGAAGGAGAGCTCCTGAGGAAGCTGCTCTAGGCCTTGGCGCCCCCTAGCTAGCACAGCTCTCAGCTGTGATTTCTGCTGAAAAACAGAAAGCTTGCTAGTCTGGGCCTAAGTGCTAATTAGGAATAATGACATAATAACTATTATGGGCCCAACAGCCAAAGAGCCCCAGCTAGAAATTCTGCAAAACTCAGGCTTGGGAACCAAAGATTTGGGCGTTCCGACTGAAACTGCTGCCCTGGCAGAAAATACCAGTGTATCAGCTGACAGCTGGAAGGGGTGATGACCACTCACTTTCCCCTTACAACCCGTTGATGCTGTCATACAACCATTTACTGAGAATACACTACGTGCTCAGCACAGTGCTAAATCCAGAAGGGGGAAAGGGCTTTGGTTATCACTAATCCACTCCACAAATATTTATTAAGCACCTGTCCACCACACACACTATTGTGGGTAGAAGAGATGTAACACTGAATAAGACAGACAAAATCGACACCATTAACATTACAGTCCATAGGTGGGGAAAGATAGAAAATAAACAAACAATACGAGCATGTCAAAGAGTGATAAGTGCTATGGAGAAAAATAATCAGAGAAGATGGTCAGGGAGTGCCAGGGCTTGGGGAAGAAAAGTTGTTACAATTTTAACCAGAATAGTCAGAAAAGACTTTCCTAAGAATGTGTCATTTAAACAAAAAATTTAGAGATGAGACAATAAGCCAAAAAAGCATTGTAGAAAGCAGAGTGTTCCAGGCCAAAGGACCAGCAAGTGCCAAGTCCCTGGGGTAGAAGTTTGTGCAGGTGTTCAAAGACTTGCCTAAGATTATACATCCAGCTATTATCAGAGGAGGGGTGTGGGGAGAGATCAGATACAGACGGATGGCCCACGGTGTACTTAGTTCTTAAACTCAGAATGGCTCTGGAGGTACCATTTTGCTCACTATTCTCACCATTTATACATGAGGGAGTGAGACCCAAAGAAATAATGACCTCATCACACAGCTGAAATGGACACGTCTGTCAGACCCCAGCTTTCCGTTGCCTCTCTGCTCCCCTTTTCCCTGGCCTAACAAAATCCTAAACATTAACTACATGGATGAATGCTGTCTGGCAGAAACACTCAGCCTGCTCAATGAACTCTTTTCTGACTAGTTTTCTTCTTATTGTCTCTACTGATCACAGACTAACAGCAGTAACACTTCCAGTGTGCCAGCTGTGGACTCACAACACGAATGATCTCATTAGCTCTTAATTCTGTAAGGAGAATCCTGTATTTTTCCCATTTTGTAAGTGAGAGAACTGAAGCTCGCTAAAGCAAAGCAACTTGTTAGAGACCCTGCAGCTGATAGTGATGAAGCTGAAATTTAAACTGCAGCCTCTCAGCTCCCTGATCTCTACTTCTATCGTTGTTGTTTGAGACAAGGTCTTGCTTTGTAGCCCAGGTTGGCGTCAGACTCACAATCCTTCTTCTGCTTCAGCCTCCCAAGTGCTGCAGTCACGTACGTGTGCCACCATGCCTGGAATATCTAACCCTACAGTATCAGCAGAGACCACTGACACCAACCCGCCCTCTTCCTTTTATAAATCCAAAAACAGAGGCTCGGGGAAGCAGGTGAGTCACTTAAAAGTCTGGCAATGGGAAGAGCTGGAGGGGCCGGTGTTCCTCCTGCTCTGCTCCATTTTGGGTTTGGGGCCAGGTTCTCTCTTTTAGGCTATTTCCTGGTCTCTGCAGAAGTCTTCACACTGTCCTAGTCTGGACTTGGAGGCCCAAGGAGCTCATGGTCTGCCTCTGTCCCCTTGGCCTAGGCCTGGGACAAGGCCTTTCCTATGCTTAGCTCTTCCAAAGTGCTTGAGGTGGCATCCAGTGAGAGGAGCCCGCAGAAGGGCAAGTGTCTTGGGTGAGGCTGGAGTGTCCCAGCCAGCTGAGAGAGGAAAAGATGCTGAGCCTCTGGCTTTAAAACAGGTTTATCAGGTGTTCAGCAAGGAACCATGTCAAATACTTTAAATTCCTCCCCTGGGAAAGGATGGGGCAGAAGTTTTTAAGAGGCAGCTGTTACGATAACTACTCTTGAGGACCCACTTGGAGCTTCACGTGCTGTTGTCAGTCCTCACAGCAAAGTCAGCCTCATTCTGCATTGGAGGAAACTGAGGCTCAAAGAGGTAAAGTGACAGCCAAGGTCACCACACGGCACCCATTCACAGGACGGAGCAAAAAGAAGCCAGAGACCTGGCCTCCTACTGAGTAACCTTGTACCATCAGCTGCCCACTCCCGTCTTGAGGTTCCCACATCTGTACCTAAAGGGACTTGGTGACCAGCATCTACTGTATGATCCAAGAAACCCAGGGCCCCACCCCTGCCCTGGCCACAGAGCCAGCAGAGACACAGGACATCACACTTAGTCTTCTCCTGAGCCCAGAGAAAAGAGCCTGAGTATCAACTTCCAGGCGAAAAAAAAATAAAGCTATAAATTTTCCAAGTATTTGTCCCTGTTTCCGGGCTGCTGCTGGCTTTGGCCCCTAATCAGGGATGGTTCCCTTCGGGTAGTTGGTGGGAAGGTGCCCCGGCCTCCAGACTGCGGGTCTTGGGTTTGAGGCCCAGGGGAGCAAGGGACAGGAGGGGAGCCGGTCGTGAGCCAAGACCCCCCCGGAGACTTGGGCTTATTTCTTAATCTTTTCCTTCCTCTGTTGGCCAGGGCTGGCTGCAGGGAGAGGCAGGGGAAGCAGCGGGTGGGGCTGAGAGATGAGGGGGGCCAGATAATGATTTCATTAGGGCTCCTGTTTACGGGTGCACATTACACCCAGGCACTGGGCCAGGCCATCTGCAGGGCTACTCACCAAAGGCATGCCCTTCCCTGTGACGAAAGCCTGCCATCCCACTTTACTGAGGGGAAACTGAGGTGCAGGAAAGGCAAGTGAGTGACTGAAGGCCATGCTGCTGGTCAGTGGCAGAGCCGGCAGGAAGCCCAGGTTGTTGACTTGTGATCACGAGAGGGGACCTCTGCATCTGGCTGGGCTGGGGTGGAGAGGGAAAGGCAGGGATGTGGGGGAGGGGAGGGAGGGGTGGGAGAAGGGCCCTGACAGTCTTCTGAAGGAGCACAGCAGGCAGCCATGAGGTGCAGGAAGGAGAGGGGAGCCAGGGGCCATCCTCACAGCCCTGCATGGCACAACCTTTCCTGGGCAGCCTCATCTCCCAACAGTGCCTCTCCCTTTCCGCTCCAGCCAAAGCAAACCACAGTGCTTATGTACCCTGCACACAATAGGTAAGGGTGAGCCTTTTCACATGCTGCCCTATACTTAAAACGTTGTTCCCTGCAATGCCCACCTAAAGAGCTTACGTCCATCCTTCAAATTCCATCTTAGCTCTCTTTTCCCCTGATACCTGGAAGGAGTTAACCACCTGTTCCCCTGGGCTCACTGTGCAGCTAACAGGGAGAAACCTGTGTGAGTCAGCTTTGTGCCCCCAGAACACTGCCCAGGCCAATAAATGTTTGTTGTCTAGTTGCATTTTATCACTCAATCCATGAGGCAGGCAAAACAGGTTTTCGTATCTTCACTCTCAAGGCAAAGGAGGGCAAGAGCGAGGGAGTGACTGCTGAAATCACATAGATATTCAGTGACACTGGTTGACAGGCCTAAAACCCAGGCTCCTCTACACCATACACTCTCCTGCCAGGACCTGACCTCAAAGAGCTGTGCTCCCTGCTGGACCCACCAGGGCCACCACAAGGGATCCCTAAGACAGTGGCCAGAAGCATTGCCCCAGTGTCCAGCCCAGACACAGCTGGCACCCAGGACAGTTGATGGCAAGGAACAGATGCGTGGCTTTTGCCAACACTGTCCCAGCTGTGGCTTCTCCTCCCAGACAGACCCCTCCACCAATGGGTCCAGTCACCCCAGATGCTATGATCTTAGTCTCACCTCTGTCTCTCCTGCCTGTTGCTGTCCATTATCACTTCCTCCTGGCTCTGCCTCCTAGACAGACCTCATATCCACCCCCACTTCATGGCCTAGTCCTAGGCCTAACATTCAACATTCCTCACCTGGACAGCCGCCCCCACCCTTGCACCTGCTCTTCCACACTTAATACACCCAGTGGTTCCCCACTGCCCGTGCGTCATGTCTCCCTAGTCATGTCTCCCTAGCCCTCCTGAGCCTGTCTCTCCAGCTGCACTCTTTCCCCACATTGCAGGCCATGGCTCTGTGCCTCGGCACATGCAGTTCCTTCCCTCAAGAATGTCCCTTCTCCCAGATTTCGCCTAAGAACATCTAGTCACGCTTTGGTGCCCCAGTCAAAAGTAGAGTTGGTGGTTTCTAGGTCCTTCTCCCCACTAGACGTGGAGCTCTCTAGGGAGATAGGGGACAGGAATATGCAGATTCACTTCTGGACCCCATGACTGCACAGAGTCTGGCACGGAGTGGGCATGAATAAAAGCAAATGACCAGGAAAGGCAGTGAGATTGCTATTTCCATGGGCCACTCCCTTTCTTTACCCTGCAGGCATCTTTCAGAACCTGTCAACTATATGAGGTTGCTGTCCACTGGTCCCCAGCACTTTCTTTCCACCCCTGATTTCCACTGTCCCAAGAGGGACATCTTTGTAATCCCAGAATAATGGTCATAATTTTATAATCACAGCCAGGCATAGTGGTACACACCTGTAATCTTAGCACTTGGGAGGCTGAGGCAGGAGGATCATTGCGAGTTCAAGACCAGCCCAGGATAAAAGTGAGCTTAGGGCCAGCCTGAACTACATAGCAAGACCCTGTTTCAAAAAAAACCCAAATAATAATAATAATAATAAGCACAATCATTACTATCATTTATTGGGTGCTCAGGCCTCCGTAATCCTCACAAGAACGCTAGGAGATAGGTAGGTTCTTTTATTGTTTTTATTTTATAGATAAGGAAACTGAGGTTCCAAGATGTTATGTATTTTACCTATGGTCACATAATTAGTAAGATATTAGATTCACTGGGCCTGTCTGACCCTCACTACTATGCTGCCCAATCTTCTGCTTTCCATTATCTCCCTCTTCAAAACTCAGAGCACCAAGGTGTGGGTGGTAAGCAGTATGTTGTGTGTGTGTGTGTGTGTGTGTGTGTGTGTGTGTGTGTGTTTATCCAACAAACACCCCAGTAGATCTCCAGTGCTGTGCTGGCACTGAAGAGGCATAGGAGGACTCGTGCATACTTCTGCCTCCTTGGGGGAGACAAGAGAGTTTCACACTAAGAATTTGGGCCTTAGGATCAACAGAATTGGACTAAGCCCCCCTCCTCCCACCTCATAAATAACTGTGAGATCACTTAATCACCCAGTGCAGTTCCTCCATCCATAAAGTCGGGGTGACAATGCCCAGCTCAGAGCGTCACTGGAAGACGTGTCTAAAACAGCATATTACAGTCACCCCAGAAACGGGACACGTGTGATAAATGGCAATACCACCTATGATGACCAGAGCATCTCAGGATCCATAGCCTAGGTGGATGCAATTCTCTAGGGCCCTCCCTGGAGCCTCTTCAACCAGAGCCAAATAGTAATGTGAACCATAATCCATTCAGATCGTGCTCTGATTAAACAATTCTCCATGGAAGTGTCCTTCATGAACCCTATTTTACAGGTGAGGCGGTCTAGGCAGAGAAGATGGATTTCTAGACCAAGTCACTCCACAGAAGGGCGGCTGGGCTGGAGGGTCCCCTCAGCTACATCCATAGCAGCCACAGCCCAACCCGTATCCCAAAGGCCTGGGCAGTCTGCTGGGGCTCCCCATGCCTAGATCTAGTCCCAGACAGACAGGAAGCTAAAAGTGGGGGAAAGGTGCCAAAAAAGATGGACGTTTTACTCAGTCCTGCCAGGCATGGTGGTGCACGCCTGTAATACCAGTTTGAGGCTGGCCTGGACCACAAAGTGAGTTCAAGGCCACCCTGAACTACATAGCAAAACCCTGTCTCAAAAAGAAAAGAAAAGAAAAATTTTAATTTTTAAAAAATTCTTTCGTCCCCTCCCAGAATAAGGCCAAGACTGGAGGAAGCCAAGGGAACCGTGGGGAAAGTGCCGTGATATGTACATCTCGGATGAGGTCTCCAAGACCCAGACAGTTTCATGACTTGTGCAAGGTCATCTGGCAGTCCTTCCTCACACATCTCAACTGCACATCTCTCTCGCTCCCTTTTTTTTTTGGTTTGGTTTTGTTTTTTGCAAAACTGGGGGCCAAACCCAGGGCCTCCCATGTGCTAAGTAAGTGTTGTATCACTGTGCTACATCCCCTGCCCCTTTTTTCTTTTTGAAACATGGTCTCACTATGCAGTTCAGGCTGGCCTTGAACTCACTATGTAGTCCAGGGTGGCCTGGAACTCACAGTGATCCCCCACCCCCTCACACAACCTCTTGAGTGCTGGGACGACAGGTGAGCCCTACCACACCTGGCATGCCCTTTTCTTCTGATGAAAGCTGAAGGTTCTGCTGGTCCCTCCTCAGGAGCCCTAGCAGCCTATGTCTCTCTCTCTGCTGATTAACACCTGTGTGGTACTTGGTCCCTCGCTTGGTTCAGAGAGCACACAGCCCACTTTTAATAGCCTCCAACCACCTCAGTCTAATAGAGGTCTGACAGTCACTGAGTCCCTAGGATGCTGGGTACTTTATATCTGTTAGCCATTTAATCCAAAGCAAACACATTGATAGGTACACAGTAGATGCTCAAAACGTATCTTCATCCATTCAGAAATATTCACTGAACAACTACTACATAACCTAGGTGCCAGAGACACAGCAGTATAACATGAACACAGTGCCTGCCCTGGTGGTGCTTATATGAGTAAAGGAATAGATATACAGTACTTGTGTCTGGAAGGCATTAATATTCTCACTATATAGATGTGAAACTGAGATGCAAAGAGCCAACCATCTGTAAGCGACAAAAGAAGGATTCTATCCCAGGCTCTCTGCCCCTGAGCCCTTTACAGTGTATCACGTGACCCCAAACCACTACCAGTGTGTTAAGCATGCAGAGATCTCAGCCCTGCTTTCAGTACAATCCTAACTTCAGAGTGCCTTTTCTCAGCACTTTGGCCTCCACCCCTGGCCTCTCCTTACATCTCCTAGTGGCCTCAGAACCAGAGCACATGCATTAGAGTCCACATAAGTCAAACTCGTACTCACCCAGAAGTAGCCAAGGGAGTCACGCAGCCAGTCAGAGAGAGGCAGGGGAGCCACCGACGACGTAGCAGCACATGGAAGCAAAGCACAGCAGTGAGACCGACAGCACAACCAATAAACAAGCTCTCTGGGGCCCCTGCTCCTTCCAGGGCCTCCCTCTACCTCTGGAGCTCTGCTGGGTACCCTCCCAGGCAGCAGTAATCTGATAATCCACACTGAGCTCACCAGGCCTCACAGGGCCCAGCTCCCTGGATGCACCAGAGTCCCTGGGAACTGACATTCACTGGGACCTACCATGGATCAGGTGTTAGACAAGACATAGTCTGAAAAAGACGCATCTCTCCCTGCCCTTATGAGCCTGCAATGAAATGAGGAAGTAATCGCACAGTTCCGGAATGACAACTGTGTTGACGAGTGCTTCCAGGAGGAGACTTCAGAGCTCAGGTTCAAACTGTGGCTCTATCCTTTACAGCTCAATCATCTGTGAGTTAGGCCTATTTTTTTTAAACATCTCCATGCCTCATTTCCTCACCTGTAAAACAGAGATAGTATGACTCTCCACCTCACAGGATTAGTGCGAGGATTATGAGTTCATATATAAAAAACCTTTTGAACAATGCTTGGCACAAGGTGAGCTGTTTGTAACTGCTAGCTGCTATTACAGGGAGCTACAGCCTGGGTGAGGCCACCACCTAGCTGACAACAGTGCTAGAGGGGCCAAATGAGACAGTGGGAAGCGTGAGCACAATGCCCGACGCAAGGTGATTACTCAGGCAATGGTGGTGTCGCTTTCAGGGCCCTCTCCAGCGAGCACAGCCCCACAATAAAGCATCTCAACAAGCAGCTTTCTCAGAACTGAAGCTTTGGACTGAAAAATAACCAGAAACCACACTCTTCTGTGATTTTTCCAAATACCTCATCTTTGACCTTCACAGCACCTAGGGCATGGGCAAAAGTGAAATTATTACTGTTCTCATCTTGCAGAGGACAGTGAGGCAAAGGGACTTCTCTGGGTGTCCTTAGCGTTGTCTTTGCACAACTCCAGCCCTAGTTAAGTAGTCAAGCGAGGACCCAACTAGCATCTAACTAGATTCTTTGTTTTTCCCCCTCATGCTAGGGATTGAACCCAGGGCCTCCAGTATGCTAAGCAAGTATCTGTTCTACCACTGAGCTACACCCCTAGCCTTTTTATATTTTGAGATACAATCTTGCTAAATCACCTATGCTGGCCTCAAACTCACAATCCTCCTGCCTCAGCCTCCCAAGTTGCTGAGATTACAAGCATGCACCATCATAGCTTGCCTTCACAGAAAGTGCTTAAGAGGGAATGGCTCAGGTTAGAGGTGTAGCTCAGTGGTAAAGCATTTGCCTAGAATGCCTGAGATTGGGATGGATCCCAGCACCACATACAAACATGCACGGGCAGGTGGGCAGATAAATAAATAAATAAACAGAGGCTACTTCCTAGTTATAATTAGAGAGCGTAGGCCAAGAATAGGATTTGTGAGCTGGGCATGATGGCATATGCCTGTAATCTCGGCACTCTGGGAGGCTGAGGCAGGAAAGTTGCCAGGAGAATTTTAGCAGGACCCTGTCTAAAATTTAAAAAGCAGGGAGTGGGGCACTGGGGACATAGTTCAGTGCAAAAGCCCTGAGTTCAACTCCCCTGCCCAAATGGTTTGTGGGCTCATCCCACTTGACCTTGATCTTGCCCCATCCCATCCCCTCACATGGGATAAGGGCAGGTAATAGACAATTCCAAATCAGGTCGCGATAGTAATGGATGCTAGAACATCGCTAGAACATCAACAGCAAGTCTAAGTTCAATCTTCTTTCCCCATTTCACAAAAAGGGAAATTGAGAGCCACACAGAAAAGTGCCTGACTCACACACTATAACTGGGTAGAATCTTAATTCCATCAGCAAATCTCAGAATCTTAAGCAGTGGAGACATTCTGACTCCACATACACACAGAAGGGACTGTCTTACAGACCCATTCTGAAACCTAGAAAATCTCAGGTCACTAGGACCTCTATGGTGAGCCCTTTGATAGTATCCTCTTCAGCTCTGTGGTTGGCAGACCTCTATACTGCACAGAGTAGGTGCTCAGGAAAGACTTGGCAATAATCAAATGAACTAAAATGAAGTTTTTCTCTGGTTTCCCACTTCATAATAAGTCCCTTCCAGGACTGTCCCCTTGCATCTCCCTGCCACCCTAGACTCCGTCTCACCCTGTAGCTCAGGTGCCCCCAGCTGGGTCTGGCTCCAGCTGACAGAGCTCTGGCCCTCCACAGGGCCTGCACAGCTCAGCACCTTCCCAGCCAGAATGGGACGTTCCTGCTCAGCACAGCCAGCCAGGCTCCTGGCCAGGGTCCACTCCGCAGAGAGGGTGCTGGCCCTGCCCTGCAGGGCCCCACCTCTACTGGTCTAGAGGGTGGGGCAACTTGGGATCCCTGAGAGCTTCGACAGGCACTTGGGATCTACAGAGAGAGGCCCAGGTGGCGCAGGGATGGGCTGATGAGGAGACAGTAGGCATGGGGCCTCCTCACTTCACTGAGTGCCACCCACATACCCAGGTGCTCCACCCTTGCCCCATGTAGCTGTGACCTAGCAGCCCTGCCTGATTCTCTGGTATACACCCAAGGGAAACCTCAGGGCTTCCCTACTCCGTTCCCTTTTTAAAACACCCTGCTGGCCTGCTTTCAGGCTAGTTGCCATTCTGGCCACTTTAGTGCATTTGATTTTGCTAAGGCCTGGAAGGTAGAGATTATTGACTAAGGAAAAACCTGGAGCTCAGAGAGGTGAAGGGACTCGTGCAAGGTCACACAGCAAGGATGTGGCAGAGCAAGGATTCAAACCCAGTTCTGCTGCATGCAAAGCTACAGAGCACTGATGCTTCCCTCCCTCCTTTTCTCCTCCCTGGCTGAGCCTTACAGTTTCTGGTTTCTTCTCAGACCTTCCACCTCCTTCTACAGCCTCCCTTCCCCCATGCCTAGTCAGAGTTAATAATTCCCACCTCACAACTGCTAAATCATCTTATTTACATGCCCCTGACAGCAGCAGGCACCAGAATCTGCAGGGTACAGAAGTTATTTCTGAGGTCTGTCTCTCAGGAGGGCCTTGATGGCGAGGAGTGACCTCGGTAGAGTCTGTCCCTTCTACCTCCACCTTCCTACCCTCATCCCCATGCAAGTCTCCCCGTCCCCCCCACATGGGTCCCTCCCCACCCTATCCTCCTGCCACGTAGTCCACCAGGCCTGTAACTAGGGCACAGGTGGGGCGCTTACTGAAGGGGAGAGCCGCACCAGCGCGCTGGCCCCTCCCTGGCGCCTCCACAACCCTTCAGTAGTTGAGGACCTGACCCTGACTTGGCATCCAGCATCTCTCACGGGGACTCCCAGCTGTCCCAGAGCCCAACCTAGCCAGGCTCTCTCCAAACCTCCTCATTGAGAAAAGGGGTCCAGGGCAGCCTTCCACCCTAGCCCAGGAACTTGAGGGGTCACATGCAGCCCCTCCCTGCTTCCAGGGAAGCTATAGGTTCCAGAATAACCTCCAATCCCATCAATACAGTCCTTCCCCTGCCCCTTCTGGGAGAACCCGGGCTGGGGTCTATCAGGACCAGTCCCCGCCTCCAACCTGCTGGAGGGGAGGGGTCCGTCCTACCCCAAAGAGGTGGGGCCTGTCGAAAGTGTAGGTGAGGGCGAGACAACTCTTGGGCAAAGGTGAGGACAGACAGTGAGCGACTGGGCCACACACAGACGAGAGAGGAGCACCGAGAGATAAGAGCGAGCAGGAACCTGAGCCCGACAGAGCCACGGAAGACCCGAGGCAGAAGGAAGTTCCTCGACCCCAGCCTGGAAAGGGGAGCGCAGGGCCGGGGCGGCGACCGCAGGGCCACCCGGGCAGGCAGAGCCGGCGTCCCGGATCGCGGGTCCCTGGGTCCGGAAACGCAGTTACGTAAGGGCGGGAGCAGGGCGCGGGGATCCCGGCCGGTGCCCCTCCCGCCGCAGCGGCCGACCTGGAGCCCGCGGGCGGCCGGGCGGGGTGCGGGGCCGCGCTGTGCGGTTCCGCGGGGACGCGCACCGAGACCCGACCCGGGACCGTGCCGGCGGCACAAGGCTGGTTCTGGACCCAGACCCTGTACCCCAAACTTCGAGTCACCCAAGCCCATTTGAACCCCGAGTTCGGACCCTGGAACCCAGGACCTCCACAGCGAGCCTCCTCCCGGGACCTTTGGATCCTGGTCTCCCCCTCCCAGGGGGGCCGGGGCCCTTGAGTGTGGATTCTTCTGTCCCTCCCAGAACTGAGGGTCGCCCCCCACCAGGCGGTCCAAGCTCACCTGGGCTGGACGGGGCGCAGACCTGGCCGGGCCGGGCCGGACCGCGTTCTCGCTCTCGGCCGCTCTCGCCCTTTAAGAGGTTCCAGCCACTTTGCCCCGCCGGGGGCCTCCACCTGCACTGACAGGGCAACTCTGACGCAGGCCCCGCCCTCGCCCCAGGCGGCCCTCCGATTGGCACAAGCAACTGCCAATCTGCGGGGCGGCGGGCAGGACCGGGCGGGGGAAGGCAAGCGCTGCAACCGGGAAGGGGCGGAGGTTGCAGGTGCCGCTGGGTCGGGACGTGTAGCCCGGAGCAGCTCACTGTGGACCCGCGGGGTCAGAGGAGGGCCAGGGCCTGGATTGCCTGCTGTGCGCTCCGACGTCATGTGACAGAAGTATGAAGCAATTTGCCATGTAGTGCAGCCACTAAGTGTTGGAACGGGGTTGCTCACAGGGGGTCTGGGAAAGCGACCTTGACGAAACTCACCTGGATGACCTACCTGTTCCACTACTTTGTCCTGTGCAACCTTGAGCGAGTCACTTCTCTGGATCTGAGTTTTCTCGGCTGTAAATTTTACAATGTTTTCTTGAGAATTAGCAATATATGTTAAGTGCCAAGCATGGGTTTGGCACACAGGGAGGCATTCAGTGAATGTGAGTTCTGGTCCTCTGTCCCCCGCTTGCCACACTTCTCGGGGACGTTTACCCCTGATGTTCCATTGGCGCTGGAAAGGGCTTATGTGGTCACTGCTTGCTCACACAATGCCATTGTCAGAGAGCTGGTCAACTTCCAGAGTGTAATGTCATTTTAAACCTACCCCGAGATCTGAAAAACTCTTCATCAGATTAAGGTCAAACCTGCCCTTCAGGACTTCTCTGCACAGAGAGCAAACACAATCTCTGTTCTGTGTGGCAGAATCACAGATTCATAAAATCATAGAATATTCTGTACCACACAGACATTTAAAGCTAATCCCTACTTTGAACAAAAGGGAAACTGAAGCCTGCTGAGGGTCAGTGGTTCCCTATGAATTTAGTGATCTTCCTACTGCTTAGGCCTGTGTGCAAATCCCCAAGCTACCGCTTCCTACCTACATTATTTTGGACAAGCTCCTCTCTCCAAACCGGTTTCCTCCTTTGTAAAATGTTGTTAGTGAAAGTATTTTCCTCATGGGTTTTTTTTCCAGAATTAAATAAAATAATCTACGTAAAGTGCTAAGAATAGTGCCTCTCTCAGAGTAAGCCTCCAAGACGGATTAGCATTTATTATGATGAGTGATATCAGTACATAAATGAATTAAATCATAAATTCACTTATTACCCCCCAGATTCACTGAGGCCATCTCTCAGTCAGTTCCTGATTTAGACTTAAGGGCCTTGGTCTGTGCATTCCAGAGCCCATCATATCTACACACACACACACACACACACACACACACACATACACATCCAGACTCCCAAGCCTACTGAAACACCTTTCACTTGTCTTTGTATGACTCTGCCATCAGGCACTGTTTATTGCCCTGGTGCTAAGAACTAAAGATCTACAAGCAGTTGAGTCTGGGCTCTGTGTCTACCAGCTTTGTGTCTTGGGACAAGCCATTTCCCCTCCAGGATAAAATGGGATCAATAATAGTACCAACTTTATGTAGAACTGTTGTGATAACTGAATGACAGTATGTAAAAATATACATGCAATATTCAATAATGGATGTCATAGTGTTTTTTAATTGCTCTCACAAGGATTCGTGCACCCAGGAGAGAGTAGGTTCTGTTGTGAGCTGTTTGACAGTGGCCTCTGCAAACGGAGGCTTCCGCCTCGGTCTCCACCTCAATCTCTGACTTGTAGAAAGAGCCCGGGAGAGGAGAATCCTCGCTCAGCGCAGTGGCTGGGTTATTCTAAAAAACTGCTCAGGCCCCGCCCCCTCCCTGCCGGGCCGGGCGCGAGACTCCAGTTCTGTTGGGCTGAGCTGAGCTGCCTTGGTGACTCAGCAGTGCCAGTGCCTGCCTCAGACTGATAGTGCGCCGGTGGTGTGTGTGTGTGTGTGTGTGGTCTCTGTGTTTCTGACCTTGTGCATTCACCTCTGGGAATGTGTTTATGATCTTGTGTCTCCAGTCTGTGTGTATTTTGGGGGGCGGGTGTGTGATTTGAATCAATGCCTGTGAGGGTGTGCCCATGTAAAATTTGTATAATGGGTGTGACTTCTGTGTCCCATGAACAGGGGCCCTGGGACTAGGGAGCTTTGCTCTGCCCCAGGCCTCTCTGCCCTGGCACTTGTGTGTGTTTCCCGGTGACCTTTGCACCTCTGAGGGCAAACAGGACCTTGTGGGTCACCTTGTGGCAGTAGGCATGTTATCACTGCCTAGACTTCAGGCCCCTGGCTCACTGTCTCTGCCAGGGAATTTGTAGCACTGGAAGAAGTTTATTTGGTCACTGCACAGACCCTACCTGAGACGCTTCCTAGGAGAGGCGATCTGAAGAGGCCCCTCACATTTCACCATCGTTATTGCATTTTTTAAGCGTATCCTTTCATTTTATCTCATTCCAGCCCAAAAACGTTCTAAAGGGGGTTTGAGGCTCAGAGACCTAAAGCAATAGCACAAGGTTACACAGCTCTTAGGTAAAGAGTATGAGGCCACAGGCAGGGGGCAGCTGTCCTTCCAAGGCTGAGCACCCAATTTGCTGGGGCCTGTGGGGGACTGATAAGCCTGGAGGCAGGGGAAGGAACCTGTTTGTGTGTCTTTCTCCTCAGAGAAGGTCTGGGCCTCCAGCCGACTCCTTATCCTACCAGGGCCTGGGCACTGCCACCAGGGTCAAATGAGCTTGAGTTGGGTGATAAAGAGTCCAGGGGACAGATGGGAGTGGAGAAGGGGGTGTATGCATATATGTGAGCATCTGCTACTACAATAGAACTTTATTGAGCACATTATTAAAATTGGACTACAGGGGGCTGGCGATATGGCTCAGCAGCATGGCACCAGCCTGGCAAGCGCCAGGTCCTGAGTTCAATTCCAGATTAAAAAAAAAAAAAATTGGACTACAAAATACAATAAAAATAACAGTATGCCTATAGTCCCAGCTACTCAGGAAGGCTGAGGCAGGAGGATCACTTGAGCCCAGCAGCTCTCGAGGCCAGCCTAGGCAACATAGAAAGACCCTGTATTAAAAAATAAATAGAAATAAAAACTAAAATTGACCAATATCCTCTCCATCCACAAAGAAAGGTCTCAAGCAGACCACAAAGCATGGGGAAGAGGGCAGGGAAGCTGGGGCCTGGTCAGTGTGTCCAAATACCGCCTGTGCGTTCAGGCCATTCCTGGGGTGTCTGACCTCCCCCAAGCACATCTCCTCAGCAGTCAGACGAGGTAATGGCTGGAGCCTCCCCTGCCTTCCCCAACCCCACGCACTGGAAAGGCGAGCCATTTGTGAAGTGTGAGTTGCTGGCCATTGATGATGACCATTTCGGCTGCAAGTCCCAGGCTGCTCTGAGAGGGCCCGGAGCCTGGAGAGGGCAATGCTGTTCCGGCTGAGGGTGAGGGGAGCCTGCCTGGAGGAGGTGACCGACCTCCCAGCCAGACACTGGGGGGTGAATGTACTTCACAGGCAGGGGACAGGTGGAGAAACAGCCAGCACAAAGGCTTGGAGGTAGGATCTGAAAGTGTGCTCTGGGAACGGAAAACAGGCTGGTATATATGAAACACAGAATGAATCGTGAGACTAAACTGTAGAAAGACTCAAAACCCAGATAAAGCACCAGAGGCCAGATTTAGGCCTTGAGGAGGAGCCTGCCATGCCTTACTGAGGTGCAGCTGTCATGAAGGTGGGGATTGGTGGTGGGCAGAGAGTTAGGAATTCCTCCCCAGGAAGATCCATGTGGAAGTCTGATCCCAAGGAAGCCGTTGAATTTGCAGGAAGCTGCAGAGCCCCTCCAAGGGGGAGGAAGGAGTTGGCAGGGAAGGAGGAAAAGCTGAAATTAATACCATAGTCCAGCTGGGCATGGTGGCACACACCTGTAATCCCAGCACTTGGGAGGCTGAGGCAGGAGGATCATTGCAAGTTTGGGCCCAGCCTGGGCTCCAAAGTGAGCTCAAGGCCAGCCTTCACTGGTAGTGAGACCCAGTCTCCAACAATAATAATAATAATAATAATAATAATAATAATAATAAATAAAACACCCACACACGTAGTCTGGGGCTATGCTGCACTTAGGCACAGTGGGTGCCCATCATCAGACGTGTAAGGGCTCTGCAAGGCCCACTGTCCAGGAGGTGCGTTAGGTTGCAGCCCTGTGGGGCAGAGGCCAGTTCCACCAAGAGAAGCCTACCCCAGGGGAAGGGACTTCTCCAGAGCCCCTGCTGCAACAGTGATGGGCAGTCCTATTACCCCTACTTTACAGACAAGTAAAATGAGGCTGAGAAAACATAAATGTGTGTGGCGAGATCACCCGCTCATTGTCACAGCCAGTAATCAGCAAGGCCGGGGCTTGAGGGCAGCACTCCCCGCATGACAGGAGGGCAGAAAAGAGTTTCTGGAGGTGTCTGAGGCTGGCTGGGGTTCTGGCTCCTGGAGACCGAAACGGAGAAATAGGAGCCAGGGGAGAGGGAACAATGGTGTCTGCCGCCACCTTCTGGGCAGAGAGCAGCTGGGGTCAAGGAGCTGAGCTGAGCATCCAGGCTCCAGGAGTGGGCTGCCTGGGTCTCAGCGAGGAGCAGAGGCTCTGGGTGCTTGTGTTATAGGGATGACATCCTATCTTAGGTTGCCTAGCGTGTGTAAGACCCAGGCTTTCAACTCTAGTTTAATAAAGGAAAAAAAAAGTCTTTTTCCTATGACGGCCTCCAAAGGTGGAAAAACTAAAGACTTGATGGACAGATCCCAGACTGGGGCCAGCTATATGGGCAGGGGAACTTCTTGAAAAAAGAATACAAAGTTAAGAATACATATGCTTTGCAGGGCATGGTGGTACGAGCCTGTAACCCCAGCACTCGGGAGGCTGAGGCAGGAGGATTGCTGGGAGTTCGAGGCCAGCCTGGGCTACAAAGTGAGTTCAAGGCCAGCCTGAATTACATGGTGAAACCCTGTCTCAAAAAAACAACAACAAATATCTGGGAATGATATCATATGCCTGTAATCCAGCTACTTAGGAGACTGAAGCAAAAGAATTATAAATTCAAGGCCTGCCTGGGCAACGTGGTGTGATTCTGTGTCAAAATAATTTTTTTTAAGGGCCAGGGATGAAGCTCAGTGGTCAAGTGCTTGCTTAGCAAGTACAAGGCCCTGGGTTCAATCTCCATACTGGAAAAAACCCACAACACAAAAAATCGTCCATGGCCACTTGAAGCTAGAGAACACAAGTGGGAAGGAGGGGAAGTCCGAGTGGAAAGAGAGTGGTCTCAACTCATTGAATAAAAACATAGTCTACTTTTCCAATCTAGACAAAAACATATGAAAGCACAGGCCAGGATCCCTCACAGGCCCCATACAAGTGTGCGGCCACCCCTGGGCTTACTGGATCAAGGGTGAGGTCTCCCTAGGAGATCTGGGGACCCTGAAGAAGAACAAGGCCTGGGTATCTCCCAACCGCTGCCCAGACAGGCCTTTCACCTGGATCTCCCAGAGCTTATGACCCGGAAGTGAATTGAAGCTCCTTGCACCTTCTGTGTGGCCACATCCTGAGGGACAGGTTGCTTGGCCAGGGTAGCTCAGGAATCCTTGGTTCTGCCCTGTTGAACCCTCCTTTGCTTTTCAAGGTTTGGAGGGCCAGTCTCTTAAGCCTCAGGAAGATTTGGCTACTTGCCTCTTACTTCGCCAGGCAGTTCAAGTCCTATGTGGGCCACTCAGAGGCCTTTGGACAAGTGCAGAGTTTTAGTCCGAGCCCCTGCAGTCAGCTTGTGTCACCTGGCTCTGTCAGAGCAGAAAGTCACACCCTGAGTCCGGCTCCAAGAGCAGCCAGGCCTGGGCTAGGTGCTGTGGGACACGGATGGGAGACAGAGCCAGATGCAGGCACAGGCTTTACTAGGCCAGTCTGGAGGTCAGTAAGACACGGGCAGAGACCCAACATTTTCACTTTCAGGGCAAGCGGTTTTCAAATTCCCACAGAAGCCCAGTGTGGGAAAGGAAGGAAGCAAGGCAGTTCTGTGTGAAGCGGTGGGTGTGGGGCAGGCCATGGGCCTGGCCTCCCCCTTCCCTCCTCCCTGCTTGGCTTCTCCCAGCCCTTCTAAGGAACCGTAAATCGTAACCACTGCTCTGTTTCCAGCATTTTACTTTAGCAGGTGAGGAAACGAAGGCCTAGCAAAAATGAAAGACTTGGCCAAGGACACAGAAGAAGCCAGCGGCTGGACCTGTAATCAAACCCAGGGCTGAGGTCTCCGTCTCCATGCTGGATGACGGGCTGAGCCAGCCCTCCCCACCACTCCCTGCTCAGCCGCTAGGATGCTCCATCCACCCAGGAGAGCTGTGTGGGGAGGAGAAGGTCAAAGTTGTCTCTAAGACCCTTGGGTGTGGGGCAGCAAAGAAGAGGCCCGCGTGGCCCTTGGAATGAGGACAGGGACAGGCCTTTTGTCCGTTTTGCTTTGCTGCTGACCTTTGTGTGAGCACAGGGCCTGGCACACTGTAAGCAACAAGGAGAGCTGAATTAGTGAATTTGAGGCAGAAGCTCAGGGAAGGGGAATCCTGTAGGGAAATCCCCGCTCCCGGCCAGCCTCCTGCACCTCTGGTGTCACCTGAGCCCTTGAGAGTGGAGGTCTGGGCGGGCTCCCACAGGTCCCTGCAAACCTGGACCTTAGTTTGGCTGCTTCTTTCTTCTCTTTCTCTTTGGAGCACTGTCCTATCAAAAGGACAGTTGTGTGACTTTGGCAAAGCCTCTTCCCCTTCCTGCACTTTCATTTCCTTGTGTGTAAAAAAATATGTGCCTGAGACACAGAGGAAACCTGTAGTCCCAGCTACTGAAATGGCTTAGGCTGGGGGGTCCCTTGAGCCCGGGAGTTCCAGGCCAGCCTGAGCGACTGAGCGAGACCTGGCTCTTTTAGAAAAAAAAAATTTACTTTAAAGGTTTGGTCTTTTTAATCCATTCAATCAAAATGGTTATTGGAACTTATCACTTGCCAGGCACTGCATAAGACACATGGAATTGAAAAAACAAATAAGATCGTAGTTGGAAAGGACCACAGTCCCACACATCATCAGTGACTGCACCCCCCACCCCATTCATGTCCCTCTTTCAGGAATCAGTTCCAAGCTGGATGTGGTGGCGCACCCCTGTAATCCCAGCACTCAGGAGGCTGAGGCAGGAGATTAATTTCTAGTTCACGACCAACCTCGGCTACAAAGTGAGCTCAAGGCCAGCCTGAACCGCATAGCGAGACCCTGTCTCAGAGACAAAAAGAAAAAAGGAATCAGTTCCAGAGCACAGCTTCAGGGATGCGAGGTGGCGCAGGTGAGTGAACTAGGAAGAACAAGGAAATGCTAAAAACCAAATAAATTAATGAAGAAAAAAAAAAAAGAATGCTAGTATGCAGCCGATAGGTGGCAGCAGTGCCTGTGGAATTAACGTCTCTGGAAGCCTGTTCTAAATTTCTTCAGGAAGGGCTGTTTGACTATTTGTGTATAAAAACATACATGTGTAAATAAGCATGTGCCCCAATGGGAGGTTTGCACAGAAAATGCACCTGAACGCCTATAGTATGAACACATGCGTGCAGATATATGTGAATGATGTATGTCCAAGGGCCAACGAGCTCCTGTGTGAGAACAAAGTATGGGGCTTGTACGTGCAGTGTGGCGGGGGAAGCCTCCAGGCAGGTGCGGGCCTGTTGGCATGTGACCTTGTGGGGCATGTAGACCCACTCACAGCAGCACTTTTTTTCCCTCAGTACTGGGGGTTGAACCCAGGGTTTTTGCGCTGAGCTACATCTGCACACTTTTTTTAATTCTTATTTTGAGACAGGGTCTTGCTAAGTTGCCCAGGGTAGACTCAAACTCAAGATCTTCCTGCCTCAGCCTCCCAGAGTCCTGAGATTAGAAGAGTTTGCCACCATGCCCAGAAAGGACATTTCTTTGAGCGTTTGGGTCCTAGGGCCCTGGTCCCACGAGAGGGCCTGATCCTGCAGCAAGGGGCACAGTTCATACCCCATGTCAGAGGGCTCTGGAGTTCCCTGAGGAGAAAACAGCCTGAATGTTAATGGAATGGGGACACGGGTGATCTTTTTCCTCCTTTTTTCTGTGTTTTTCAGGTTTCTCAGCTCCTGTAATTTGAGACTGAGAAACCCCCCAAACACTATTGAATTTTAAAAACCCTAATGTTCCTTTCCACTGGACTCTCTGTTTCCCTTGGCAGAAGCGGTGTCCAAGGGGCCTGATGTTCTCCACAGCCTGTTGAAAGAGCAGGTCGTGGTCCGCTGGCGCCCCCTAGCAGTGGGGCTGATCCTCACAGGGAGGCAGAGTGTGGCGGGAGCCGTCAGGAGGGCTTCCTGGAGGGAGAGGGCGTGTGGAGACCTGAGAGGGTGATGAAGTTGAGACAGGGCCCTGCTGTCCACTTCTCTGCGAATTGCCCATCCTGAGCTGGGCTTTAGCAGTCCTCTCCCTGGAGTTTGTCCCCTCATTCTTCAAGAGAGCTCTAGACACCAGGCAAGTTTGAACTTTGGTTCTTAGAATCTCCCATTGGGAAAGGGCTTAGGGCCATCTGGATTTTCTTGGCAACTAGGAACTATTGAAGGTTAAAGGTAGAGTGTTTTTCCCATCAACAGTAATGCTCTCCATTACAGTGCACAGCTGTTGTCTCATTAGATTCTCAGAAAAGTCTTGGTTATAACAATTACTTACCCTGTTTTACAAAGGAGAAAAGTTAGTCCCAGAGTGGTAACACAGACATTATTTTCCTCAGGCCACACACGAAAGTGAGTAAAAAGAATCTCCACTCTGCACACATTCATGCACAAACATGCTTACCCATGTGCGCACGCACATGTGCACACACACGCACGCACGCACGCACACACACACACCTTCACAGCCATCCTTTCCAGCCTCAGTGGACTCTGGGAAGAGCCGTGACATCTTGATCTAAGCCCCTCTTGAGCAGGGGAAGCCCAGCTGTCAGTGCCCCCACACACACACCTGGTGGCCCTGCCCCGCCCCTGCTCCCTGCCCCCAGTGTGCACTACACCCAGGGGTGCTGGGTGCTGCCTCTTCCAGCTCACCTTGGGCAGCCCCTGGCTGAGGGCTTTGCAGAGGGTGGGGATGGAGGTGAGGTGGGACCCCAAGCGCTGGTGGTCTCTTAAGGATGAGTCACACGTGCCTGGGAGGGAGAGCCGAAGAGAAAGCTACTCCTCTCCGAGAAGGTCTCTCAGGGGAGGGGCTACCCCAGCTCTTACTCCAGAGCCACCTTGAGGGAACTGGGGATTCTAGGGCCAAAGGAGAGGGCACTGAGAGGCTGTGGTGGTGGGGAGGGGGACAGGGAAGCGGTGGGGACCCCAGGGGTTCGTGGGCTGGGTAGGGCTCTAGGCAGCCAGGATGGGGAGGGCCAGGGGTGGCCTCTCTCAGTAGGGGACCCAACCAGATGAACAAATCAGACAAGGACGGTAAGCTCATTTTATTGGGAAAACAGGCTGGGTCGAAGTACCACGATGAGACCTGGGAAAAGTCAGGCGAGTCAGGCAAGCTTCACTAGGGCCACGCCTACGTCCTCGCCCCCAAAGCAGGGCGGTGCCTTGACAGGGGCCAGCTCCCAGGCATGCTTTTTCCCTGTCTCTGGACTAACGTCCAGGGATTTTACCACTAGATGTCAGTTTCTGGGATCAAGGGACATGAGGAAAAAGTCTCAGTTCTCTCCCAGGATGGCACAGCCCTCAGAATCCATCAATTCCTACCTCTGCTCCTCTGCTGTGCGGATGCCCAGCGAGAGACAGAGACCTGGCCAACAACACACAGGAGGGAAGTGGAGGGCAGGGTCAAAATCACACTCCCTGTCCCTTGCCTTGGGTTTCATTTCAAGACGGAACTGTAGAAGGCAAATCTCATGGGATGGATGTCACATTCACCACCCCCATGACTCAAGTGTTCAGGCCCAAATGCCCACAGCCGAGGCCACCGGGACCCCTCTGCCTTCCAGGCTGCTGCCTACCTTGGGGTCCTTGGGAGAAGCAAGAGGACAGCCACGAAAAAGGAGCTGTGGGGAGACCTCCTCTTGAAAGTAGCTTCTCCACTGCAGGCTCCTTCTAAAACTCGAGATGGTTACCAGAGGAGAGCCTTGGCCCCACCCTGCCCACAGCACTGAGAAACGGCTGGAGCATGTGTGACTGAAAACATTGGATGACAGCAAGAGGCTCTATTTCTTGAGCATGTGCTGTGCACCAGGCATATCATTCACTCATGTGGTGTCCGCTTGCATTTGCTGGAAAAGTTTTTTGCGGAAAGCGTTCCTTCTGGCTCAGCCTCCTGAGTGCTGCGATTATACCCAGATATTTTGTTTTGTTGTTTTCAGAAAAGGTCTCACTATGTAGTTCCTGCTGGCCTTGAACTCACTATGTAACCTGGGCTGGCCTGGAACTCAAAGCAATGCTCCTGCCTCAGCCTCCCAAGTGCAAGGATTACAGGTGTGCGCCACTACAACTAGCATTTCTGGGCACTTCTGTGACCAGAGCAGACAAGACCGATCACTAGTAACCTCTTTCGAAGTCTCAACTTCTTACCAACTAAGTGTCATCACCCATGATGGAGGAAATGGGCTCAGAGAGTGTCATGTCCTGCCCATGATCACACAGAAAAGACACAGTAGGCGGTCAAAAAGTCACAGGACGAGCAGGCTTCCAAAGACAGGAGGGAAGGATGGGGAGAGGGATCTGCCAAGGTCGCAGTGGTGTTTTGGGCAGCTGGCATGGAAGTGATGGCGGTGTCTGTGGCCAAGGCACTGAGGCACAGAACCTGGCACAGGAAATGCTCAGTCTGTGGCCTCGAGCTGGGCGGGACAGTCTCACTGGGGCCTTGTGCACAATCTGAGAGCCTCCCCATGGAAGGACAAAGGGAGAAGCAGAGGAAGTAGACCTGTCTGACCTTGACTAGCCTTGTGGCCTCAGGCAAGTCATCCACTCCCCTGAGCTTCAGTTTCCTCATCTGCAAAGTGGAGGTAATAAAAATAAAGCCTACCTTATACTCGGGCTGGGAAGATTAAGGAGCTCTATGTAATTTGGTACAGGTAAGTGCTGCAGGTCACCTACTGGTAGCATCACAGCCACCTGTCATGGATGTGGAATGTGCGAAGAGCGCTGGGCACTCTGGGTAGGCTCATCCCCACGATGGCGATGGCAACAGCGCTGGGCACTCAGTAGGCTTGTCCCCGCGATGGCAATGGCGCTGGGACTCCCCCCAGGATGACCTCCCAGCCATGCACCCTGAGGTATAAGCCTGCCAGCCTGGAAGGACCTCAGCAGCCCTGTGGAAGCTCAGTTTTGAGTTCCCAAGCTGCCTGCAGCCAGAGCCCAAGAGTCCCAGAGCCCCAGAGCCAGCATCCTGGCCTGACCCCCATCCGCAAGCTCTGAATGGTCCCGACTCTCCCATCATTCCGGCCAGCTCCTAGCATCACCTGCCTGGTGTGTAAAAGTGAAATAAAGGAATAAATAATAACAAATGAATGGTGACAGAAAGCTCTGTGTGTTTCCTGTGTGAGTGCTGGGGCTACGACCTGGTGGGTGAGTGTCACTTCTCAGCAGGTTTGGCATTTCTGAGTCTGGTTCCCACTCAATCTCTGTAGTCCCTGGCTCAGGATCCATCACTGATACAAAGAGGGAACTGGGACCCAGCAGATGCTGACCCAGGACTCCTGCTGTTCACAGAACGCTGGTTGAACTTCTGATCCTACTGACCTCCCTCCACTGGGAAGGCACTTCAAATTCCAAGCCAAGCCACCTTCCTTCCAGCAGATGCCTCTGGCATCTGCACAATTACTGGAAAATAACCCTGTGTTGGGACATACTAGGTGCCTTTGGTAGGCACTTGGCTTGCAAAAGGGCCTAAAATCTTCCTTCTACCAAGTGGCCAAGAATGCATCAAACCCAGGAATCTTATTAGAGACTGACGGTCATGTAAGAGACTAACCCAGTCCTTTGTGTTAGAGCTAGGAGCAAACAGAAGCACAGAGGGGGCAAATCCCCTTGTATGGCTCATGCAGCCACTCAGCTTCAGGGCTGAGATTTGAAACTCAGCTTCGGGGCTTCCCAGGCATGCAGGAGACTGAAGTTGAGGGCACCAGTTTATTCCCATCGGCCTCCTGTCCTCCCTACCCCCATCCTTTTCTGACACTTGACATTCTGCATCACTCCCTCCCCCTGGCAACGCCCTCCTCCTCCAGTTTCCATGGCAGCACATTCCCCCATCCTCCTCCTGTTTCACCATGGCTTCTCACTCTCCACTGTGGCTCCTGAGCCTAGGAAGCAGGGGGATCCCCAGGTGGGGTCCCCAGGTTCTTCTCTTTCTTGCTACCCCTGTGAGCTCACCAATTTCCCTATGGGTCTGTATCCCCGCTTCGTATTCCAACTCAGTAACAGTTACTTACCGTGTGCCAAGAGCACCCTTACGTGATGAACCCTATAGCTATACACACATTATCTCTTTTAATCTGCATAACTACTCCAGAAGGACATTCATACTACCAGTGCGGACACAGGCTCAGGGAGGGAATGCCAAGATCTGATCTCAGACTTACCTACTACTTCAAGAACGGGTAGGGAAATGTAGGACATTTTTAAACCAGGGGCAAAAACTTCCCTCCCACTCCTAGAGAAAGAGAGGGGAATGGAAATTTTGGAGGAAGGAGTCCTACTCCGCAGTTTTCAGAACCTGGTGATGATCTAGAATTACACTGTCAATTTGGAGTGTTAAAAATGCATCATGCACAGTACATTTTGAAATGAGATTTGGAGAGCTTCAAGAGGAACAAAAGTTCACAGAAAATTGTCCTTTTCCTTCAGATTGCTCCGTTTTGTCTTAAGTCCTCAAAAACCTCATCCCAGGGCTCCAGCTCCTAAGGTCTTTCTATGTCAACACTGCCTGGAATTTGCGGCAAACTCAGACCTCAGAATTTCTCCTGGAATTCCACCGACCCAGGTTCTGCCACTACTAGCAGGTCTGTGACCCAGTGGCTCAACCTCTCAGACCCTTAGCTCTCTTGCCTGAAACAGGGAAACCACTACTTTGCCACATGGCTGCCATGAGGCTCTGTTGGGATAATGTGCACAGCACACCTGGCATCAAGCCAGGCACACAGAAGTGCTCAGTTAAATCCTGCGTTCCTGTTGCACATAATTTCTTGGGTTTGCCAAGCACCTGAACATCTCGTATTTTTGCACACACTTCCCCCCCATTGGGGGCCAGCTTCTATTCATCCTTTAAGGACCCATGACCTTTTTCCACCTCTTATGGAATTGCTACACACCTGTTCTTAGTAAAAAGACACAAAAGGCCCTTCCTATGACCTACTTCCTAGGGCTCTCTGTACCTGCACTCATCACTCTGGGATGCAATCATCCATTTATCCACCAGCTCAAGCCCTCTGAGGGCAGGGCCGTATGTGCCAGGGTGGCAGGAAGTAGATTTCAATGCAAAATTGCTTTACCCTACATGCACTTGGTCAGGATCCAGCCCCTGCTGAGCCCAGGACAAACTTATATATCTTCTAAGAGGGGCGAGAGGCGGTCAGATGGCAGTGAGTGGGCCTAGAGCAGTTTAAAGACAGGTCTGTGGTGTGTGTGTGTGTGTGTGTGTGTGTGTGTGTGTGTGTGTGTGTGTGTCACTTACTTCCAGAGTCTTCTCTGGTTCCTGAATGATCCTCTTTCTCTGCCATCTCCTCCCAAGCACTAACAGAATTCCCAAATGTCAAGGCACGTCCAGGATGTCCCCCTGCCTTGCTGACACCCCCTCCAAACGCAAGTCTCTGGTTGCATGGCCCATCTGGGTGTTGACAGTTGAGCTACAAGTGGACTGAGACTCCAGCTCATGGTAGCTTGGGGGTCGGAGCTGAGTGATGGTCACTGCCCCACATCCTAGGTCCCAGGAGAGCCACTTCCTAGAAGAAAGTCCTCAGGTCCAAGGTTTTCGGGGACCTTGCCCTGAAAAGAAGGCTGTGCTTTGCCATTGGAAGGACTCTCACCCCTTAAATGTGCACAAAGCCCATCTTGGTGCCCCCCGCAAAACTAGTTCAGTCCCTGCTGGAGTGACAGCTTCCAGCTTTTGTTCCCAAAAAATGGCTGTCAAAGGGAAAAGAGGTATATTGTTTCTTTTCTTTTGGTTTGAGACAAAGGCGTTAATTTCTTCCCATCTGTCCCAAAAAAGGAAGAAAATTAAATTTGTTTTTACAAGGATGTCAGCGCTTGCTTCAATAGGGAGTCAGGGGTGTCTTGCTGAGGCAAGGTGGGGGATGGTGGGGAGAGGAGGCTTGGGGGAGACACAGGGGACAAGGACAGACTCTGACACCAAGGGAAGCAAAGATCGGGGTGCCCTTCTATGCCTGGCTTTGGGTGGCCTGGAAGTCAGCAGCCTGAAGGAGGAGCTGGGTGGGCTGCAGCAGGTGGGGGAAGCCAGGGCCACGGGAGAGGGGAGCACACGCCACCTTCCCTCTGGAATGTAAGCATTAGGCAGCTCCAGTCCCTCTGAGGCACTGACACCCTACGCATGGGGCCAGGCAGATGTTGGGGGCAGGGGAGAGAATGCTGAGGTTCTCAGGGGTCCAGAAATCTGCATGGGCATCTTGGCACCCCCTCCTCCCCCAGTTCACTCACCATGCAAGGGGCTCTAAATAGGTCATCCTCTCTGCGCTCCAGTACTCAGCCACAGGCACTAGGGCCCTGGGCACTCCCCGGAAGTGGCCCTCCTCAGGCTGGAGAACTTAACCTCAGAGCACGAACCCTGCCTCTGTCCCTTAGCCCATGACCACCACCTTTGCCCCTGGCACAAAGGCCCACACAGCTGGGGTCTGCAACCCCAGGACTTTCTTGCTCCTTTCTGAGCCTCAGGTACTTGGTTCTAGGGACCCAACTTCAACTGAGGCCTGTCACCCTCCCCCAGCTGGGAGCCGCCGGCCCAATCCACTGTCCTGTCCCAGGATCCACTGGATACTGGTACGGACACTGCTTCCATTCTCGGGCATCACTGACCGTTCCAAAACAATTAGTGACCATGAGAGTGAAAAGCTATGCTGTTGCTCTCTCTTCCTCTCTTCCCGTTTCTTTTGTATTCTCTTTATTTATAAAGATGTCAAATTGGACCCAGACCTCAGGGAGTCCCCACCTGCTGCTGGAACTCGGGGCTGGGACTCCACCCCAAACAGGAGGTCCTGTCTCCTGCACACAGTCCCTCTGCCTGGTGATAAACCTGAGCTGTCGCCAGCCTGCCTGTCCCGTCCCTCCACCTGCCCACTGGGCCATCTCACAGCTTGGTCTTCAAGCCGCCACCCACCTCTGCCCCTCCTGGGTTCTGGGTGCAGAATCGTTAGATTCCAGAGCACATCTTGATAACCCAAAGCCCAGCGGGGTTTAAAATTCAAGGCTGCCAGGTCGAGCCCCTGCCCACTGCACAGGTCCTCTTAAGGGCCCCGGTTCTAGTGCTGCAGGTCCCACACCCCTGCAGTCGCTAGCTGTCCCCACCCAGCCTAGGGCCTTGATCAGGCATTCATCTCCCACTGGATCCAGAGGCCACACCACTGCACAGGCCCCATCTCTCGGTCACTATCAGGCCCCAAGTCCCCGGCTCTTCTCCAAAACTCTTCTCCAAAACAGAGGCCCCATCCAGTGGCCCAAGCCTCCCCACCCTCTACTGCTCGATCCGGACGGTGATTCCACCTCCCGGGGACCTCCGTGGTCTGCTCGGAGTGTCCCGGGGGGAGGAACGTGGTCAGGCAGCGGCGCCACCGCCTGGGCCATCGGAGGGGGTGCAAGCGGTGACCCGCTCGCGGGCTGTGGCCTCGCGAGCCCGGCTGAAGCTGCCCGGCTCCGGGCGGCCACAGGGCGAGCGGCAGAGCTGGCGGAAACAGCGCTTGAAGTTCTCGTCCAGGAAGGCGTAGAGCACAGGGTTGAGACTGCTGTTGGCGTAGCCCAGGGCGATGCACAGGTGCAGCGCAGCCACCACAAAAGGGTCGCGCCGGTCGATGTCCACTAGGGTCCAGACGATGACGAAGATGTGGATGGGCGCCCAGCACACCACGAAGGCGCCCACCACCACCAGCACCATGCGCGTGATGCGCCGCAGGCTACGGTCCTTCTCCTTGGAGCCCGACAGCAGGCGCACGCTGCGCAGGCGCAGCAGCATGAGGCCGTAACACACGGTGATGATGAGGATGGGCACAACGAAGGCAAAGAGGAACACGCAGATCTTGGTCACTGTGTCCCAGTACCAGCTAGGGCTGGGGAACTGGAGCATGCACACCACTGCCCCGTCTGCGTTGGGAAGACAAGCAAAGACCAGGTAAGAGGCCTGTGCAGTAGAAGCCCTGTCTGCTCCTTGTCTTGACGTGGGCCCGTAATTCTGCTGCCTTTAATGCTCCCTCACTTCTGGATTTACTGAACTCTTACTCATCCTTAAAAACCCCAGAAGGACAGGCCCTCATCTGAAAGGTCTCCTTTCTGTGATCTCTCCTAGGCCCTTTATAAGCTTCTATGTCCATTGTTGGCGGTAATAAAGAAGTTCATTTATCCCAGAGCACTTAATGTGGTAACACTCCCACCATTTCCAAACTTACTCCAGTGGGATACTATGGCTAAGACTGATCTAAAACAGTATGACTGGATGGGCGTGGTGGAGCAACCCTGTAACCCTAGCACTCAGAAGGCTGAGGCAGCAGGATCGCCATGAGTTCAAGGTTAGCCTGGGCCACGTAGTGAGTTCACGGCCAGTCTAAACTGCACAGCAAGACCTCATCTCTGAAAAAAAATAAAAAGAAACAAAAAAGCAGTATTTTTTGGACCTGGCACCACACATGCTCTGGGAGCCTGAGGCACAAGGGTCACAAATTTGAGCCCAGCCTCAGCAACTTAGTGACTTATCAAGAACCTGGTGTAAAAATGTTTAAAAGGGCTGGGCATGTGCTAGGTCTTGGATTCAATCCCCAGTTCCAGGAAGGAGAAACAAACAAACATGATCAACAGCAGACTCAGACCCTGCCTACTGTATATGTTGGCCAAATCTCACCCTCTGCAATTCAAGCTTTGAAAAGGTGGGACTAAAAATGCACCCACATCCCCTAGCATTGCTGTGAGGACTAAACTGGCCTAGGGACAGTAAGGCATTTAACACAGCGAGGCTCAAGGGCTTGGTGCATACACAGGAAGAGGTACAGATAGGTGGCGGAACCCAAGGACCAGGGTTAAGCCAGCCTCCCTGGAGGGAGGCAGATATCAGCCAATGTCAAGAACTTTTTAGCTGGAGGAGGTGATGCACGCTGTAATCCCAGCTAACTGGGAGGCTGATGCAGGAGGATCCAAGTTCAAGTCCATCCTAGGCAACTTAGCAAGACCCTGTCTCAAAACAAAAAATAAAAAGGGTGAGGGATACAGCTTAGTGGTAGAGCGCCTCAGAGTTCAAACCCTAGTACTGAGGGAATAAACAACGACCTTTCTGACAGACCAGAAGGGCACCCAGCAGAGAATGAGATCCCCTTTCTGGAATGAAGGCTTGGGCTCGATCAGCACTTCCAGGGATGTTGTGGGCTTCTCATGCAGGACTGAGCTGGCCCAGGACACTCCCAAGATCTGGAGCCACACAGTGGGCTTGGAGCCTAGAGTTATGAGAAGCAGCTGGGAACCCACAGACAAGGTGGCTTCCAGGACATCAGGCTGGCAGGAGGGCTGAGTCCAAAACCTTTGTCCTACAGATGGCAGAACCAGGCCCAGAGAGGAATAGCACTTGCTTAAGGTCACACAGGAAGTAGCATACAGAACAACCAATCTGTGCTGACAGCACACGTTGGGGGAGTGTGTGTGT